>JANVCC010000021.1:55236654-55336211 GCA_025345505.1 Todiramphus chloris collaris | reverse complement strand
TCCAACCTACCTGATCACCACTACCCCCCCCCCCCCCAGTTTGGTGAAGCATCTTCTCAAAACAGTGAGAAATGGAGACCTGGGATGTGCAAGGTGGTGCCACTTACACAGAAACATATTCTGGCACAAAATTGCTCTTTACATTAAATTAATCACAGTTCTGCTAAACTTTAAGCATGTGCACTGAAGTTTTACATGTGAGCCATTTATTTTATACTGAAGTTTTCTATAGAAATTTCAGGAAAACAGGTCAGCTATTTCTTTAGAGAGGATTAAGGAAAATCCATTGGCTTGCCTACTCTTGAACATAAAACCTGCATCCAATCTGGCTTGTTCAGTAGGTCTAGCCTTCCCTTGTGTAGTACAGACTTGAAATCTCCTGGGGTAAGGACAAGGGGACATGTGTCATACTCTGTGCTTCTGCAAATCTGTGTGCAGTCATTTTTGTTAATGTAGCATCTTTGCAGAGCTGACCTAGCATCTCAGGGGTGTTTGCACTGAGCTGTTCTTGGAGGCTCTGGGTTGCTGTGACCTGAAGATGAGGAGACTCCCTGTAATTTGCCTTTATCGATGCCTCTGAGATAATTGTGTATTTTTGATGGTGGGAGCAAGTAGGCTGAATAACCAGGTCGTGACATGTGGAGTCTATATGAACTATTACAGGAGTCCATGAAATATTCCCAATTTTGGACTAACCTTCATCTGATGGAGCACCTGGAGCTGAGTGCAATGGGGGTGCAAGCCCAGACAGGTTGCGTCTGTGGTCTGAGAACTGCCACTGCCAGCACAAGGATGTCAGGGGGGAGCTGTGGGGTGTCAGCAGCTCACCCACATCCTTTCTTTGGCAAGGAGGAGAGCAAAAGGTTAATGAAAAGTGGGGAAACAAATTCCAACCCCCCTACCTCTCTCCAAATAACACTGCATGAAGCATTTGACTGGCTTTAGACAAACTGCAAACGTGGCTTGCTTTGTATATGTTGTGCAACTTGGAACTTAGAAATATGTATTTTTGTTTTTAATACAGAGTCCTTCTGCTTTGCTGCTGCCTGTGGTATTCTGCTCTAAAATACTGTGAGGTTATGGTGTAGTTAAAAACATTATGGCTGTGGTTTAGTGATGCACTACAGCAGTTCATGGCCAGTTTTGTCAGGCTTTTCAGCTTTCTTTGAAATGCAGCCTTGCAGTGAAACTGTATGGTGTATAGCAGGTGAAGCATGGGAGGGGGAACAGCAAAGGAGGGAAAACACTGCATAGGTTATTCTGGAAGGGTTATAGCCACAAATAGCATGAAATTACAGGAAGAGAAATGGCCTAATAGTGACATTGCTGATTCTGTAGACTAATCTCAAAAGATAAGCAGTGAAAATCCTTCTGCTCAGAAAATTTAAGTGTTACAGAATAAACAAAATGCTTCAGTACATCAAACAAGACAGATGAGGACCCTGTGCAGCTTAATATCAGTGCAGCCTCTGTTGCTCAAAGGAATGAGAATACAGATATAGCTGTGCCCTCCAAATTCATACTAGGTGCTCAGATATTTCAGACATGATTAAAAAATGAAAGGGTTTATTCCCATATGTAATTAGATGTTCTTATGAGAACGTCAGTTGTGTACTGCAGAAGTTGTATTTAATATTATAAAATCTTAATCTGAATAAGTGGTTGTAAATTAAAGCTTCTGAAGCCCCATGTTTGAGGAGGGGTTGAGGTTTTGGCTTTTTGAGGTTATTTTTTTTGGTGTGTTTGGTTGTTTGGGTTTTTTAATTGTGCATCAGGAAATGTAAAAAGGAGACATAAAATCTGTGCTCTAATGAAAAGAGAGC
This sequence comes from Todiramphus chloris collaris, assembly GCA_025345505.1. Taxonomy (NCBI): domain Eukaryota; kingdom Metazoa; phylum Chordata; class Aves; order Coraciiformes; family Alcedinidae; genus Todiramphus; species Todiramphus chloris. The sequence goes on along the minus strand of JANVCC010000021.1, from coordinate 55,334,388 downwards.
CATTATGGTGATTCTTAACATAAAACCAAAACAAAAGCTGCCTAGAGGCAGATCATTGAACTATATTACTTTGGGTTTTTGGCTTCTTTATGCTAGCTTTTTTGGCATGGAAGCAAAATGACTATTTTTAGCTTTTTGCTGAGTTTCCTCTCCCCCTCACCCTTTAAGCCTACATCTGTGGTCTCAGGGCATTGTTTGAGAAGCTGCCATTTGAATGAGGGGAAAGATTAAGTGATGTGCTTGTTGCAGGCATTCAGTGCTGCTGTGTATATTTATAATGAGATTTCAATGTGAAAATAAACTGTTCACAGTTTAAAAAAAAAAAAGCCAAACAAATTTTATCATCTAAGGAAGGCACTAAATAAGACTGCATTTTACAAGGCCTTGTTTAATGTAATATTGATCTCTCGGAAACTCTCCCTTTGTAATTAAAGTGCTAGACTCTCAGTTCATTGTCGTAACATTACTCACGTGAATTAAATGGATTATGTACGTGGTGGTGCTGTTTAGTGTACATGGTAGTGCTGTTTTGTGGCTGAGTTGGATTGCGTTGCTCCTTTCCCCCACCTCAGGTTGGGAGTATCTCTTCAGGCATGCCTGCTGCAGATTGTGGGGTACAGAAATCTGATTGCCGAGGTTGAAAAGCTGCGCAGAGAGCCCTATGATGCGGAAAATCCACAACACGAGGAAATGCTTCTGAAGGTACGTGCTGAAGAAGTACTTAGAGGGTATCCTTTATTCATGTCAGCTCTGAACAGCCTGGTTTGTAAACCTCTTGAAAGCACTGAGAGCTATCCTCACCTTCCTCCGTTGTGTCCCTGTTTAAGAGAAGGCTATACAGCGTGTTCATCTGATCTGGGTTTAACACCTGCCAGGCAAGTAGCCCTCTCCCTGGTTGATGAAGCTGGACTGTACCTAGGCACTGGAGACTCAGCTTTTACTGCAGATAACGTATCTGTACTATGAGCTCTGGAGAAATAGCCCTATGTCCTACTTCAGTACACCTTTCTTCAACCTGAGAAGGGTATTTTTCTCTCTTAACCAGAATATATACTTTTTTTTTTAATCAATTTCTTGTATTTTTGAAAGCATTGTGTAGCAAAACTCTAGCTTTCCTTGTGTGGGATAGAAGGGTGGAAGATGATGACTCACAGTATGTATTTACCAAACACATTTTCAGATGAAAAAAAATGAAACCATTCTTTAGATAATGCATGCAGAGTGATGAAAACCATACCAACTGGGTTTTACTTCATGCTTTCAGGGAAGTCTTGTACTGGAGCAGATACTAAAAGTACTTTTTCAGGAAGATGATCTTGAAGCCATAAGCAGAGGGAGAGCTAGAGAGCTCTTGTGTTAGAAAGAAACTGAGGAGAAAATAAAGTGAGTGGAAAGTAGTCTAATAGAAGGCTCCAGTATTTCTTCTGATCTGGTTTTTGACAGTAGCAAACGCAAGATGCTTCAAAGAAATGACAAGAAACGTAGAATAATGACAATGAGGTTATCTATAAGCAAAATGACTTCTTGGAGAATTCGCAAAGGTTTCAGAAAAACCTTCAGAAAAATACCTGTTTGGGTACTTTTAAAAATGATTTAAAAAAAAAAACAAAACAATGCTGAAAACTTAAATACTCCCTGTGCTTTTGCCCCCATTTACAGCACATGATGACAAAGCTGTCTCCCACACTCCAGCTTGCAGTGTAGTGCTTTATACAAGCTACAGTGGGAGCTTCTGGAAATTTTACCTTAGTTACTTGGTCATCCAGGTACTTCCAAGAATCCCAGTAGGCATCTTATATAAGCACTTGTGGATGCAAATAACTATGTCGAAAGAATGCCTTAAATAGTCAATGAGTTCCTGCAGGTGTCTGGAAAGATGTCTTTAAGGTTGGCTCCTTGCTGGGAGCTGGGAGTCTTGTTGAGGAGTCAAAATCCAGAGCTGTCCCTGAAGGAGTGCTCTAGCCATCAGGTAGGATGGGGCAGGTGGACTCCTCCTCCTGTTTGGTTCTGCCTCTGTGCAGCCAAACAGGCAAACTTCTGGGGGTAAAGTGGGCGTCAACTATAAGGATACACAAATTGACTTGGAGTAAGCCTGCATCTTGGAGGAGACGTACCTGAGAGATACAGGTGCCAGCCTACAATGTTGGTCCCCAAATATACCACGTAGTGTGCAGGCAGGTTTAACTAGGGCATTTGGCTCTAGGAAAACATTCCTAAATACATTGGACTTGTACACTGCCAGGAGAGCAAGAAGTTGGGTCTGAGGATGGGATCGCAGGTGAGAAGCACGAAGGAGTTGGCTGTGGTCTCCTGCCCAGTCTGTGAGGGCAAGGTCCTGGTTCTTTGATGTTCCTAAGAATCATGTCACCAATACTGTGTAGTCATGTAACCGCTTTAAAAACATAATTGCATGAGAATACAAGCAGAATTGAAACTGAGTGTCTGAAGGAAGATTAAACAGTGCAGCTTATGCTGTAAAATCCATAATGTTGAAGAAAGTATCAGTTTCACCATCTGCCTCCAGTGTAACCTGTGTATTAGCACTTGTTTACAGCAGGCATTTTGCTTTTGCAAAGTCTCATGTGCAATTGAAATATATCCAAGGGTTCAATTCAGTTTCTAGCCCACGCTGGGGAAGAATAGGCTGGTTGGTTTTCATTCCTTCTATGTATTCTGCTAAGTGATCGCTGCATTGGGTAATTCAAATTCCTAATGTCTATCATTTATTCATGTTTACCAGGAGGATGCTTTATGAATGAGAGAAAGATTAACTTAATGTGATTGAATTAATTAATAATACTGTATTTACTGTCGATGGATAAACAAGAAAGATAGCAAATATGACTTAAACAATGATGCTTTATGCAGTCATTGCGAAGTAAAATCACTAAAGTTTTACCCTTCTTAAGGCACTTCATTTTAAATGCAGCTAGAACTGCAAAAATTAATGCAGTTTTGGGAAATGTGCACACAGATCTTGCCCTTGGGTATGTGCTGTCTAAGGGCATTTCTTGAGGCCCTACTTACCAACTCCTGGCTTATGGAGAACACCTGATTTCTTGGTACACTTGGCAAAAGGTGAGTTTGTGATATGCTATAAGAGGCAGGTGGGAAGGTATGTATTTGTCAGTCATGTCAATTTAGGCTGCTTCTAGCTGCCTAGCAACATGATATTTAGACACTAAAGTCACTGGACCAGTGCAGCTAAGTGGATTTATTCCAGCTAAGGATCTGGACAACGCAGTTTTTCTTATGTGAGATCAGTGAATGATTCACCTCTTAGTTAAATATGAAGGCGGCACTTCTATTTCTGTATGGATTGTTGGTCGGGTTTTTTTCTGTTCTCTGATTTGCTTTTCAGCCTTGTGATAGCCAAGTCAGCACTCCTGATTTATAACCCTCCCAGAGACTTGCAAAAGATGCCAGAGAAAAGATTGCTACAGAGCCTCAGGGACCTGAAGGCTGATTGCCTGCCGCTCTGTCAGTGATTTACAACCAAATTCCAGTCCGTTCCTGTCTCTGTGCTTATGGAGGCAGACGCTCATTTGAAGCACAAAGCGTGAACAAAACAAGTCCTTGTCCAAGATGTTACAGGTCAGAAGGACCTTGTAGGGCTGAAATGTCTGCAGTACTGAAGAATGGTTTGGGATTTCCCTCACATCCTCCTCACCCCCAAGAATTTCAGTTAATTTGCTGTTTGGGTTGCTGGGATAGCAATGCAGTACTGTCACATCGGAACTTAGCCTGGTTTAAAAAGAACAAAAAGCTGTACTAATGTGTGGAAGGTTAATTATGTTTTACCTGTAATCTTTCTAGTTGTGGAAATGCTTGAAGCCCAATTCACCACTGAAAGCTCGGATTTCGAAGCAGTGGTGTGAAATTGGTTTCCAAGGTGACGATCCTAAAACAGACTTCAGAGGGATGGGTCTCCTGGGCTTATATAACTTGGTGTAAGTATGTTCCTCTGTAGACGGGTTTATGTGTGTCTGAAGTCATGAAAAGCAGTATTACTTGCAGATTTTTAGCATGTGGGAACAACTTATCAAATATTAGGGACTTCATATAAAGGAAAAAAAAAAAAAAAGAAAGAATTAGTTTGTTAGCCCAATTTTTTGAAAGGTTTCCATTCTCATAGGTGCCTCCTTTCTTTTTGTATTCTTAATTCAATTCAGCAACATTGTTTCCTAAGCCCTTTTTTTGGTTCCTCTGTGACATGGTAAGTTAGCACTCTTCCTACAGGAAAGAAACTGTAAAGTATGTTTTCACCAATCTCCTTAAGCAAAATGCCCTGGAATTGCCTAGGTGGGAGGGTTATGTGACTGCTCAGCTTTCTTGTTTGGGAATTTCATGCTGAATTCTTAGGCACAAGACTTAAAATACAGCCATTGATGGCAGACTTCTAGGTGGATGACTACTACAATTTCTGTCGATACTCAAAATTAAGCAGTGAGTTTACATCACTTTTCCTTTCCACCTCACACACACACTAGGTGTTGGTACCATATCTGTGGTTGGTTATTACAGAATCAATGAATGCCTGTTATTTTCTCCAGCCCTTGCATCTATTGCAGGTAGTTACATAACTTGGAAACATTTAGTAAAATAACTTCTCCCTATAAGGGAAGAAATAAATATTTTTTGCTTTTAGAGGTTGAAAGACATAAATCATCCACTGTCTGTATGTTGTTCTCTAGAAAAACTCAGCTGAGGATCTGAACTCTTCTCTCTGGCTTTGAACTTCCATTAGAGATTAATCCCTACTGTGGATTTCATTTCTTGGTCTCCTGTGATGACTCTCAACTTGTTTAATGAATATGCCAGATCAAGAAGCCTGAACTGCTTTTTCTTGAGCTTAGCAGCCAAGATTCACTACTAAAAAGCAACTGATTTTCTGTAGGGTGGGTGGAAAGGGGACTCTGTTAATGCATGTACACTAAGCACTTATAGGATTGCACTTATAATTTGAGGCTGCTTTTATCTTTCATTCTAAGGGTCTGAGTGGTAGATTAATGAATTTACATGCTCTAAATGCTACTCGCACTGCAGAACACCTTTAAAGTGGTGTGTGGACAGCTTAGTATGATTTAAGATGCTCTTCTTGTTGTGTTTCTTTAACAATTCACCCTAAACATATATATCTGTAGGTATTTTGCTGAATGGGACACTGAGATAGCTCTGCAAGTTCTCTCTGATTCTCTTCAGCCTAAATACAGGTAATGGTTGAGACCAGAAAAAACTGGAGAGCACTGGTGGTGTTTGGGGGAGGGGAATGGTTTTGTTTTCTTTTTATTGGGCATATACTTGGGTATTGCCACATAGTATCTGTTTTCAAGTACTGATCCTGAAAACTGATCAAGTCCAAGAGGCAAATTCATATACTGAATCTCAGAAATAGTTTAACTTAGTGTTAAATGTTTTTACTTCTAATTTCAAGTGATTTTTGTATTTTTATTTACCTTTCTTTTAATTCTTTTTTCTTTTCATAATGAAGGGAAGTCACTAAGAAGGAACTAAGGTATTTTTTTTCTTTTTTTTTCTTAGTTTTGAGACCCTACATGTAAATAAAGATCAAATCTTACTGCAATTTGGTATCTTATAAACTGAAAGTCTTTGTTGCAACACCAAGAAATCCATATTCCTTTCTCTAAAGTTAACTCTAAAGTAGCTGATGGTGCAACACTGTGTACACCTTATAAGACTATATCTTAAGAATCAACCTTGCTTGATGTAGCTAAAGCACCATATTTTAAGTCTGTTTAGTACAAGGCTTAACAAACAAATTTTGGGTGGCTTTTACCTATAGGAAAAAAAATCTCGAGCAGTGCCACTGTGGTGAGAATAGCTGTGACTGACTTGATAATCAAAAGTAGTCTAGGCCAAGGACTTGTTAGCACAGCTGAAGAGCCCCTTTATTTATAGTTGCATACACTGTCTAGCTTGATTAATGATGGGTCTAATCTGGCTAGTCCATTGTCCTGACTGATCAGGTACCTTCAAGTGGCAAAATTTTGTGTTGTGAGTAGAAGCTTTGTTCCATAATTACTGGACGTGGGGGTTGTGTTGAGATGCCTCTCAGCCAGTTACATAGTAAGCAGTTGCCTTAAAAGATGTTTTTCTTCTGACAGTAATGTTAGATATCCATATAGCAGGTCCACATCTTAATCCTGTGAAGCTTTTGTTCTCGTTATTTTGTGTTTGTGTTCTCAATGGTAATTTAGTGACAAAAAGCACTTGGAAAATATTGGTGTTCTTCATTTACATGTTCGATTACCAAGGACTGTCTTGGAGTGCTGTGTGAGCATGTGCAACTTCTATCCCTTGAAAAAGCATTCAGTAGAAGATAGATGCTGCTGGTGATGCCCATTGTGTTCTTTCTGGTGTGGTTGCTTAGCAGCCATGCTGGTTTCTGATGTGATCATGATCAATGTAATTTCTCTTTCTGTTGAACTGTATTGCTTGTCCGCATCCTATGTGTGCCGCCTTTATTATTCAGTGTTTGCTTGTTTTGTTTTTTTTTTTAACTGACATTATGCCACAGCCTACAAAGATGGCTAAAATTTTATTGAAAAAGTGAAGACTGATGTATTCCTGTACACTAAGACATTTAGGAGAGTGTCACAGTATAGGCACAGGTTAGGTTTTAACCCTATCCTAGACAAACCCAGGATAGAGGAGAAGTTTTGTGCTCACACATACCACCTGGTAGCACTTGGTTCAGGATGGGTATGAACCTATTAGCATCTTAAATACTTAATGGAAAAAAAAAGAAATACTATATTTACATGAAGATCAGAATTTTTTTTTTTTTTTAGTGTAATATATCCTTATTGTAGTTTGGGTATAGTCCAAGAACAACATTTTCACGCATAGTTGTCTATAATTTGGGATCTAAAGCCTGCAAACTGTGATCTGCCTTACCAAGGCAAATCTCCCACAGGCGTGTCTAAGTTGTAGCCCTCTGGCTAGGGTCAGTTCCATGCCTGCTTTTAGCTGGTGATAAATGCAGGCAGTGATTTCTGCTAAACTTGCTCCATTTGAGCAGATTAAAACCTGGTTAGTGGGATGTCAGCTGACTGGTTGCATCACACAGCTCTTCTAAATGAAAATGTTAAACAGCAGAAAATTAGTCTAAACCCAATCTGTTCCCTAACGGATTTTGTTTTAAGGAAGGGACCTTCTGTGACCTTGAAAAGCTCTGCGTTGTTGTGTCAAATAGTAGGAAATACTGTTCCTTTTTTTTGGCTTTTGAGTGGTTTCTAATTTGTCTGGACGTGAAAGATTTCTATCAGAGGAGTCTTTTTCATGTTTGCTGACTTGGGCGAATCATGCCTCCAGTGGTGAGTGTCATGTATATCTTGGAGGGAAAAAACCCCAAACCAACAAAAAACCCACAAAAGTCAAAAAACATCTTTGATTAGTTAAAAGAAATGTAATACTTTCAAATGTTTGTACAGCTCAGACTTACTTGAAGTGGATCATATTTGTGGTCAATAGAGGAGATAACTGTCTTGTGCTGAGAGCATTGGCGTAGGTGTTTACCTTGATAAGATATTGATGATAAATAGTGTTTTAAAGCCCGTTACCCATTTCGAGTCTTTTCATACTAATGTATTGAGTCAGAAACAGAGTTAAATATGTTTAGTCATATCAGTGGAGATAAAATACCATGTTCAATCAATGTTATCGTGTCAAAGCAAATGAAAGAAAGTACCTGTCAGTAATGCATGGCAATACCTGGATGTTAATATTCTTTTTTTTTTTTCCCTCAGCCAATTCAGTAAGGCCGAATGGGAAAAGAAAAAATTTGATAAGGCAATCGGGTAAGTTTAAAAATCCTTTCGAAGTTGTTACAAACTCAACAACTAACAATGGTGATGTATATTTGAGAGGAAAAAGGTGTTTCCTGGTTACTTTTTGAAGGAAATTTCAGTGTACTAACATGTATCGTCTTAACCACACCTTGACTTTGATCAAAGGTTACAGGAAAAGCAGTTTAAAGTGAGAATTAGGAAAAATAACCCAAAATTGTTGTATCAAGGAGAAGCTTTCTCTGTATGCTATGAATAGTGCTCTGATGAGGATCTGTTTAATTCTTCTTAACACATAACACAACTAAGTTTTGGTTGTTACTGTCAGAGTCAGGATCTGATCTGCTTTCAAGAAAATATATAGGGGAAAAAAATAGTACTGAAGATTTTTTCTTCTAAGCTATGAGCTTGGTATAGCTGCATTATTCATGAGATGGAACTGGATGTTCCTTATGAGTGTATCTGAAAATCTGTAATAAAAGGTTTTAATGCCCATTATTTCTTTTTTTTTTCTGTGAAACTTGCCATTAGGCTTCATGTTGCAGTTAACTTCTGGACTTTTATTTACTTACTTTTTTATTTCCTCCTGAAATACATCAAAGGTTGAAGAAAAGGAAAGTATTTTGCTTTGCTTGCTAGAGATAATTGAAAAAATACCCAGGACAGTTTACAGAACACAACTGTGTTTAGAGAAAGGGGGCAGAACTCACTGAATAACTAAATAAATTTGCTTTTATCACTAAATGTCAGTGTAGGACATATGTTTTCTTGGGAAAAAGCACTGCCAGAGATGTCAAGTTTTTTTGTGACAGGCTCACAAATTAAAAAACAACTTCCAATTTCTGAGTTCCGTTGTTCCTAAATATACTTTTCTTGTTGATATCTCCTTAGCTGGACAGGAGTTTGCTTCATAAGTCTTCGTAATTTCTGTTTCCAGCGTGGTCTGATGTAGGTTTTCTCCTGTTGTCTGGCATACATATCTAGTTCTCTCTTAGGAATAAATTGGAGGTGACTCAGCTGGTTCTTTTTCACAGGCTTTTTAGCCATATGAATGCCTTTATAGGACTCTGTGTTTGAAAGCTGATGTTCCTAATGGCAAGTAATGAATTCCAGTGGGGCAAATAAGATTGAAATAGCAAATGATGGGTCACCCTGCAGACACAGCCACTATGTGGAGTGCTTGTCCTGTGTCAGAAGTGAGCGCTTCTGTAGGAATGAATCTGTGCTGCTCCGCTGAAAATGCTGACACAGTGATGAAACTTCTGGTTTCACTGTGACCACTTCCATTTCACAAGGGAAACACTGCTGTTAGAGTGTACAACGCAGGCAGGATCAATGTTTTGGACTTTCACCTCCCAACCTTGGACGCTCACGAAGGAGAGAATTAATATACCCCAGTAGCACACAAATTCTGCAGTGTCAGTCTCATCAGTGTCTCTTATGGTGTGTTGAAAGACACACTCTCCACAAATGTTGCTGCTTCTTTTTCTTACAGCTATTCTTTTGCTATTGTGGGCATTAACATAACAGACCTTGCGTACAACCTGCTTGTGAGTGGAGCTCTGAAGACCCATTTCTACAACGTTGCTCCAGAAGCACCAACACTAACTCACTTTCAGCAGACGTTCTGTAAGTGGCAAGAGTGGGGAAATACATGATCTGTACTCCTGCTAATGCTTTTGTACTACCCGTACTATAAAAAGCCCCAAAACTTGTCCCTGTCCCCAGAGTCCTGTCCCTGTATAGTGTGGTGAGGTGTCAGACCTCAATGACATGGATTATCTATGTAAATCATAATTGTTAGTTGTAGGTTTCTTTCTAATTTTCTATGTGATTGATAAATACTGTATTTATCTCTTCTACTTCTTCTTTTTCATTATTATTCTGTAGGCTACTTAATGCATGAATTCCACAAATTCTGGATTGAAGAGGATCCGCTAGACATAATGGAGTTCAATCGTGTCAGAGAGAAATTTCACAAGCGAATCTTGAAACAGCTCCAGAACCCAGAGATGGCTCTGTGCCCTCATTTTGCTGCATCAGAAAGTTTAATCAATATGTAGTTACTCATGCAATTTTATTTGGAAACACTGTGTCACTCTTGTGTTACATCACTGTTTAGACCATCAGTAGCATACTGAATGACCATGGCGATTGTATGCATGTTTTTGGTGCAGTGTTCATCTATTTTTTTTGTCACACGTACTAGATCCCCTTAGGTTTCTTTTGTTGGGGACTTCTCATTTTTAACTGGGTGCTCATATTGCCCCATTATACAGCGTTTCATTCTGAATTGATGTCCAGCTATCAGAGTTTTTCTATTTTTTTAGACTTTCCTCATAATTCAGCATTCACAATTGAACTGTATTTCTTGAGCTGTGTTTTTGTATATGTGGAATAAGTAGCTGGATCTTGTATTGTGAAAGCTTTTTAACTTCTTGGTATGTTTTAAGATAACTACTGGCATTTCAAGCGAAATATGTGTTTGGACCTTGTCTAGAAGATAATGTGTGTAATTTAATCTGATGCAGGCAAACACATTAAAGTCCAATTTTCTCCATGCAGCCATTATATGCTTAATGCAGAATTAATAAGGCTTATGAGATACAAGTTTCAGTGAGAAGAGTTTATGCGGAATTGCAAGCGGACACAGCTGCATGAATACCAAATGGTCTGGTGATGCCAATACATTCACAGTGAACTGCAAACACACTCACAACTACTGGATACTGGCAGGGGCCAAAAATTACGTCTTCGTGCTGTCATCACCAACATCACCATGCTAAAGCGTGGTCTAAATTCCTGCACATTCCTTTGAATATACAGGGGTTGGTATTTTGGGTCACATGTTTGAAGGCAACGTGATTTGGTCACATTATGCTTGTTGAATTCAGGGGAACAAAAAAATCTGTATATTTTTTTGAACTACTGAAAATGTTGCTCTGGTTGTCAATTCAGTTCCTAAGAACTGGGAGAAATAGTTGATTAGAAGGTTTAGAGTAAACCACTTGAGTTTCCCAGACTACTTATAAAAAAATAAATTAAAATGGCAGTCTGCCTTTTTTCTAAAAGCATAAATAAGTAAAAACTGTCTGACACAAAGATTGTGTAGTATATTGAACAGCATCTACCATGGCATTTCATACCCATGGTATTTTTTACCTTCTAAGCAATCAATTTTAGTATTATATGTTTGTGTAAATCACTTGCATATGGAGATTAAATTGAGTAGTGTCCAACTACTTGTGAATTATATGAATAAATTATATGTCATTCTAAACTGAAGCACTGTGGGTTTTATTTTTGAGACAAGCAGTGATACAGATGAAAACTATTTTACTTTAATGGATCAAGTAAAAGGTGATGTAAGAGCTTTGTGCTGTTTCCCTAGTCTGAAGTGTGATCTGAGCTTCCTTGGATCAAGTTCTTCATACCATTTCTAGTTAGAGCTTGGGCTGTGACATTTATATGTAAAAACTATAACAATGGGGAGTGGTTAAAGTTCTTGGGAAAACTCCTTGGATTTAAGCCCTCTCATTTATTTGCTAAAATATTAAGATGGGGATGAGGATTTCTCTGCAGGGCTGGAAACTTGCACTCATTGCAGAGTTAATCAGCAAAACTCTATGGGTGTTGCGATAATTAGTCTTCTCCAAGGAATTTGGAAATATGGAACTGTAAATATTAAGTATTGCATATTTTGCATGAAAATACAAGGAATAAAATCTGTGCATGTTTAACTTTATGCCATTGATTTTGGAAAGTGTTTATTTATGCTCATTGGATATTGAGGACTTCTTTGCTTCACTCTTGAAGCTCCTAAAATAAGTTTCTAGGAGTAGTTTTCATTGTTTTAAAATCTTAGACTCTTGGGGTTTTTTCCCTGCCCCACTCTAACTTAAATGCCTTCTGTAATCTGTTAGGGTAGACTGGTTTAATTTTAATGTTCTGCACTGGAGTTCATGGAGCTGGGGGGGGGGACACACAGGTCCCTGTTACCTTCTTACTGGTGTGCTCCTCTGACTTGTTATGTCTTCTCTTAAGGTGTCAATTGCAAATAAAATAAGAAAATGTCATCTGGCTCCATGTCAGATTGTGTCATTGTAATCTAGCTGCTATGGGTGAGTGGTTTTTCCTGTCTTGCAGAGAGAGGTATTTAATGAAGCTAAGTGTGAAATTCCTCCTCCTGTGCAGCCCCTGCATGCTGGTGCCTACAGATCTTACTATCCTGCCCACTTGTGCTTCAGCTTTGGCCTGTGATGTCCTTGCTTTCAAAATCCTTGTCAAACCTGGGACAGACAACACCCCTAGTGACTGCCAAACTGGTGGTGTGCTGCTGAGGGAGGATGTCTGTCTAGCACTGCCTGCCTTCCTCCCCAGTAATGACCTCTTTTTAAAAAAAAAAAAAAAATTTCCTTAGGGAGGAGAAAATGAAAGAAACAACACCAACAAAAGTATAAAAAAGTTGTTTGAAGAAAGTAGAATCAATTCTGCACCAGGGTGCAGGTTTTGGTTCAATTAAGAGTAGAGAGGATTTAGGTTGGGTCTCTTGAAAAACCTTCCACAGCTTCATCGTTGCTACACTTCACCTGATGTTTCTTCCAGATGTTCTGATGACGCTGTCTGGATGCCTGCTGCTGGGAAATCATCATCCCTGGTCCTGTGTGGCACAGGCAGCAAATGCTGCCTGCCCAACCTGTAAAGCTCTTTGGCACCTTTCTTTTTTGACAGTTACTTTTCTCAGGGAAATAATTTACAGTGGCATGTAAATTTACATTTACACCTGTGACCCAGGTGTTTAAAAAGTCCCAGCCATGTTTTACATCTAAGCTGATAATTTACTTTATAAAGGATAAGATAGCATGCTGATGCTGTAGAGAGTACATCTTGCTTCACGCAGGCAGATGAAAATATAATTGATGAAAACATGTTATTGTCAGGATGTATGTGATTTAAAATGCAGAAATGTTTACCTGGATCTTCTTAAAGCCAGAAAAAAAGGCCATGCAGTCTTGTGGTTCTTTAATCCTGTACGTGAAATTATACAGGTGTAGCGTGTATTTCACTAGGTTACAGATTCCCGTAGCAGAGCGCTTCCTTATCCTGGCTAATGTCAATTTAAATTGTTGCCAGGGCTCCTTCAACAGTGTAGGTGGGCACTGATTTGTCTTCAGTAACCTCAGTGCTCTGCCAGCATTTGTGGAGCTGGGCCTGTGAGTGCTGGCAGAATCTACACCTGGGGTATTGAGAACAGCTGGAAGGAGAGTGAGTGCTGCTCCTCCTTCCCGTCACTTTTTGGCTCGTAGATTTATTTTTCTTCCTTTGGGGAAAGGTGAATTATTTTTTGCTGAGGTTCTCCTAATGAGTCTTGGGAAGGTACTTTTCCAAGTGCTGGTGGTATTGCTATGTACTAATTTTAGAAGCAAGCAAAGTCTATCTTATCTGTGCAGTTTGTCTTGGAGAATTATATCTCCTGGCTGTTTCCCGGAGCAGCACTGAAGCTTGACTGGAAAATTCCTGTCATGTAGAGGGTAAAGGAGATTACTCCGTTGTCCTTGTTAATGGAAGAGCAATCTTTAAAAGCATCTGTACTCTCTGTGTGGTCTGTGCTGAGTGCCCTGTGGGGCACAGCTGGGTGGCAGTGGCTTAGTGGTGCTGGCTGAAGCACTCTGCTGCAAGCGAAGAATTTTCAGTATGTTCCCAGTTGAAGTAAATGCTGTTAGATGGAGCAGGACGTATGTGAAGAAAGTGCTGATGTTCAAGGTAATGAACCGAGATCTGCTGATACTGTCCCAAAGAATCACTGGTAGCATCATGTGCACATCAGTTTCCTTTAGGAAGTTGGTACTATCTTTTCCTTCTTAATCCTGCCCTTTGTGGGCCATGGCTAGCTTTTACTATTTCATTTGCTGACCATTTTTTCTCATAATGTGACCTGAGGTTTCTGACCCTTTCACAGGGGTAAACCAGTATTGCAGGGCTGTCTGCTAGTGGGATCTTGCAAATTGGAGTCATTTCTGCCTGAGCTCTAAAGGAAACCTCAATCCACAGCTCTGCTGCTTGGATGGATTTGACTGAGGTAGGAATCAGTTACGGCCTGAAATAGAAACCGTATGCAGTTCTATAAATGCTAGTTCTTGTGTTTGGCAAATACTGTTGTGATATAGGGGAATTCTGTATGTACTCTTGGGAAATATGGGAACTCTGTATATACTTCCCTCTGTCCCCTAACTGGCTTTTGGCAAGCTTGACATCGTCAACATATGACTATTTTGGCTTCACAGGAAAACTCTTCTGTGAATGACTCTCATAATCTCTGATTTTCAGACAACTGTTTTACTTTTCAGTCTTGCTAACTACCCTGATTTTCACCTCTCGCTCCTCTTTTGGATTTTGGTCCAATGGAAAATGGAACTGCACTAATGAATCCTCTGGGCTACACTGAGATAAACAGTGTGGCTCTTCTCTGTACACTTGAATCTGCAGCACAGTGCAGCTAAAAATCCCATGAATTATTAAAATAGATGTTTTGCAGAAAACAATCCTGAAACAGATAAGAAAATGAATTATTCATTATTTTTCTTAGTTTGCGGCAGTGCAGGTCTTCTCTAAGACTTGCCAAAGATTAGACAGGAGTCTTCCTATCAGATCATGTAGGAATATAGCAGAACTGGTTTTGTGCTTTCCCCTGTGAGCAGCACACATAGAAATCAGGTCATTACTTATTCTAGTAAAGAAAACTGTTCTTCTCTGCATAGAACTATAATTAGAAAAAGAAGATTTAGCTCTAAAACCTCCAAGCAAGGACTGGGTACAGCAGTTTACATGAAAGTGAGCTAAAGGGAAGGGCAGAGGGTTTCTTACTTGTGTTACTGTGTTCCTAGACCTGGACTCCACTGTACTGAGGGACTGCAAAAACATTTACCTAAAGGTGATGTATTCCCCAAATTGCTTACAGCCTGAAACAAGGGAGGTGATAAGACAGGGGAGCATGAGGTCAACACCTATCAGAACAGCTGGCAGCTCAGCAAAGCAGAGCAGCACAGGAGGAGCTGAAGGAAGGGACACAAGGAAGCTTGTGTGTTTCTGGGCAGTTTTTCCCAATTGCAAGGACAAACAAGGAAGGTACATGGAGATGACTGTGAGAAAGTCTCAGAAGAGACTGACTCCCACCTAACTACAACCTCCTTTCAAGTAGCTGTACAGAGTGATAAGGTCTCACTTCAGCCTCCTTTTCTCCAGGCTAAACAACCCCAGTTTCCTCAGCCACTCCTCCTAAGACTTGTTCCCTAGACCCTTTACCAGCTTCATTCACCTACTTGGACATGCTCCAACACCCTAACATCTTTCTTGTAGTGAAGGGCCCAAAACTGCACCCAGTATTTGAGATGCAGCCTCACCAGTGCTGTGTATAGGGGCACAATTACTTCCTCAGTCCTATATGGCCATACTATTTCCAATACAAGCCAGGATGGTCTTGGCCTTCTTGGCTACCTAAGCACACTGCTGGCTCCTGTTCAGGTGGCTGTTGATCAATACCCCCAGGTCCTTTTCCATTGGGCAGCTTTCCAACCACTCTTCCCCAGATCTGTAGCATTGTATGGGGTTGTTGTCACCGAAATACATTTGGCCTTGTTGAACCCTGCACTGTTGACAATGTGAGGATGTAGTTTGCTACCTCTTTTTGATGGGGGTATTTGTGATGATGATTTGGCTCTGGATGGTCTTATATGTTCCTTTAAATTGTTATGACTAAGCCGTCATCTGACTCTTCACACTCTTCCAGTTTTCCATTCACATTGGTTGGTTGGTTTGAATTTAAGCCAGCTGACATACACTTTACCTTGTGTTTCCATATCTGTGCCCCAAATGCCTCTTCAGCTTCTCTTTCTTTCACCCTTTGTTGCACATGTTTGGCAGAGAACCATTCTGCAGAGGATGAGAGTGTCACATCTCTGCAGCTCTGTGGCCATAAAAGATCAGAAAAAGAATGGTAGGAGCAGAGGTCTGAGCAGGCACCAGCTGACCTGGTGAGCCCCTTCCTCTCGCCCTGCCCTGGTCCAACTTGCAGGGGGCCACTGTGACACCAGGGATAACAGGGTTGCTTTAAGTTTGGCCATCTCAAGGCTGCTGCCTCCAACTCCTTCACACCTTTTATGTGGGGAATGGGCTTGAGCATGTGGCTGCATGGAGAACACAGAGCTTCTCTAGTTCAGCTGCTAATTTAGGACAATGGGTTGTTTTGCCCATGAAGCACCATAAAACTCCCACCAGGCTCTCTCCAGGGATGATTAGCTGCTTCTGTCCTGGAGAATAGAATGTATTTCATTTTATTGTCCATGACTGAGACAGCCCTCAGTTAGTGTAAGTCATGCCTGTCTGCTATGAATCTGTGCAAATTGCTCCAAAGCGGGCCAGAAGAGATGAATCCAACAACAGCAAAGAATAGGGGACCCTGAGCCTCATCAAGAAGTTATAATCCCAGCACTATGCTCTCTTTCATCTGCTGGATTAAAAAGGCAGAGCTGAGGGAGATGTGAACATCTACTCTCTACTGAGTGGGTCAGAAAGTCTTCCGCAATTGGTGGTATGAGTGCCCTCGTATTAAAAGCTAGACTGAGCTTTTAATGTCCTCAGCAACTATTTCAAAAGCCAGACAGTGACTTTCTTATCATGTAGAAATATCAGTGCTTTTGGAGCACTGAACTCATTTTTAATTCCAGTAGAGATCCAAAAGCAACAGAGAGGTTTCACAGTGCTTGTGGGATCCTGCAGCGATTCAAGTCATTCTGGAGCTGTCTGAACTGCAAGTCATAGAGAGGCATGCTGGCACTTCAATGTTTTATTGTATATTCTCAATTTGCACTTACGAATGCAATTAAAACATCACTTTCTAGCAACAGTATCTTCTGTGATCCTCTTAAATTTATTATGAATGTCTATAATCACTGCCTATGAGTCTCATACCTAATGATAATTAAATTCTTTGCCACCATTCTATTCCATTATTTTTCAGGCACAGCAATGACAGCTCCTACATATTTGAATGGTGGGAGTTAGAGAACCTCTTTCTCCCAGAGAGAGAATTGCCTTTGGGGTAGAGTGTCATGGAAGGCCTATGCCATTTGGGTCAGGTCATCTGTGATGCTACTGAAAATGTAATCAATAATATAACCCTAATATCAAATGCCTAAACTTCAGAGAGGGAGAAAAGCACAAGTAAACATGTTTATGAGACCATGTACCTATCTAAAAAAAGATGAATCTCTAACACCCACAGGCATCTGGGAACAGCAGAGTGATGCGTTTCCTGCATGAGCATTGGGACTTCTGTATCTGTCTTGTATTCTGCCAGGAGTTAATTCCAGGATACCTTAGCTCACTGCTCCTATGATCAAAGCAGTTGTAATAAATTGGTTTTCTTCATATTAAATTACATGTACCAATCACCACATTGTGAAAAAATAGTGTGTTTTAGAGAGAGAAAAAGTTTATTAACAAGCCCATGTAATATCAATGTATCTCAGCAAGCTGTTATCATATGACTGATTCTCAATAGTCATGTTCCATCCAGGACAAATAATGCTTTGCACGTCAGAAGAAAATCTGTCCCACAAAATCTCTACACATGGGCAAATAACACATACTTATCACATTTGGGGAAAGTGAGGTTCAGTGGAAAATAAGTAGATTTTTATTATGCTAGTGCATGCAAGAGGTCTGAATTCCCAAAATCTCCTTCCTCCCTTCAGCCATGAGGAAGCTTTCTCCAACAAACAAGTAGGATATCCTTTGAAAATTGAATATTTTGCTTTATAGTTGGTGAGTAAAGTTTCCGGGTAGAATCTTACTATCTTGACTCAGCTGCTGTAGCAGCCACTTCTCTGACACGGCTGAAGTTTGTGTTAATATATAGACATTGTCTTGTCTTGTTTAAAGTTATCACATCATTATTTTAAGATCTGACCCTGAAGTGACATCTAAATGTAAAAAGTCATATTCATAGAATCACAGAATCATTATGGTTGGAAAGGACCTCCAGGGTCATCAAGTCCAACCTTTGTCCCAGCATTTCTCTAACCACTACACCATATCCTCAAGCACCACATCTATTTGGTCTTTAAACACCTCCAGGGATGGTGACTCCACCACCTCCCTGGGCAGCCTGTTCCAGTGCCTAACTACCCTCTCAGTGAAGAATTTCCTCCTAATATCTAATCTAAACTTCCCCTGATGCAATTTGAGTCCATTTCCCCTCATCCTATCATTACTAATTTGAGAGAAGAGACCAACACCAGCCTCCCTACAACCTCCTTTTAGGTAGTTGTAGAGGGCAATAAGGTCTCCTCTCAGCCTCCTCTTCTCCAGACTAAACAAACCCAGTTCCCTCAGCCGCTCCTCATAGGCCATGCTTTCCAGCCCTTTCACCAGCTTTGTTGCCCTCCTCTGCACTCGCTCCAGCACCTCGATGTCCCTCCTGTCCTGTGGTGACCAAAACTGGACACAGTACTCAAGGTGTGGTCTCACAAGTGCCGAGTATAGGGGTACGATCACCTCCCTACTCCTACTGGTCACACCGTTTCTGATACAGGCCAAGATGCCATTGGCCTTCTTGGCCACCTGGGCACACTGCTGGCTCATGTTCAGATGGCTATTGACCAACACCCCCAGGTCCTTTTCTGCCAGGCAGCTCTCCAGCCACTCCCCCCCAAGCTTGTAGTGTTGCTGGGGGTTGTTGCGACCAAAGTGCATGACCCGACAATTGGCTTTTTTAAACTCCATACAGTTGAGCTCAGCCTATCTCTCCAGCCTGTCCAGAGGGGCCTATATAGAACTATAAAGTTCTGTTCCTCAGACAGAGGGGCCAGCTTCCTCTGTTTAATGCCTGGCATATTTTCCAGTTTCTAACAATAATGTGTTACCCATTTGGGCCATAGTCTTCTTTGGATTTTTGTCTCCTTTCCTATTTCTTTCACCTGAATTCTTATCTGCACAAACCAAAGCCTCCCTTCCCCTTTCAAAACTTTTTTTTCTTTCAAGGCCACCATAACCTAGTCTTCACCATTCATGTCTGACTATACAATGAACTCGAGGTCATAAGAGACGAAAAAAAAAACCAAAACCACACACACACACACACAATATTTAAAAGCAATAAGTGTCAATATTTTTAAGAACAGCTTCACATTAATTAGCTTCTGGTTGACCTCCTTGAAATATAACCAAGGAAGGTTCTAGGTTAAAAGCAAGAGCTTTCTGTTCTTGTACAAACCAAACCAAACCAAAACACACACACACAAACAAAAAGAAAAAAAAATTAAAAAATAAAATAAAATTTTAAAAATAAATTAAAAAAATTAAAAAATAAAAAAAAAAAAAAAAGAAAGAAAGAAAGCAACAAACCAACCAAGAGGTTTTTTGACAACACTGGGTCAGGGTCCCTCCTTGGGGCCCGAGTCGCTGTCACTGGGGAAGGGTGAAGCGCCGCCTCTTCAGCACCCTGGACAGCGACGGGCTCTGCCAGGCCGGGTGGGCAAACCCCCCCCGTGCCTCCTTGTTCTGTTTGCATCTACCCCCGTGTTTCAGCCCCTTCCTACTAGTTGACTGCTGGAATAGTAGCGGTGGGAATGCTTCTTAACTATTTCCAAGAAAGCTGTTAATCAAATTATGTTAATTATACTTGAGTGCCTGGTGGAAATGGGAGTTTGGCAATCAGGCTGAAGCTGTGTGCCTTCAGAGGTTTGGAACATTATTGGGAATTTTCCTCACAGTTTGCCTGTCAGAGTTCAACAAGCGTCTGGACGACGCTTTCAGTCATATGTTTTAGAGAGTTGGACTCAGTGGTCCTTTATGGGTCCCTTCCAACCTGAGATATTCTGTGATTCTATTCTATGACATGTTGGAGTCAGCTGTTGTGAATGCCCTTACCTTGGAGAAAGACTGACAAGGATCCTGCACTCTGAGGACTGAGAGATCGCAAAGGGGCTGCAGCAGCCTAGAGGAGATAAAATTTCTGTAGCACTAGTCTTCCTTGAGACAATCATTTTCTACACAGGGAAACCAAGTGTAGTGGGTCTGGCTGAGCTGCTTTTCCCCACCCAGCCCTCACGCTGCAGCACTGGGAGCTGGAGGGTGTTGATAACACACCCGTGTTATGACTGCCAGTGCTCACACGGCACCAGAGGATGGGGGGCAGGATGGGGGAGGGGATACAGCCAACCTGAGCTGACCAGTGGGATATTCCATACCATGTGATGTCAGCTCAACTATAAAGGGAGAGGGCAGGAGGAGGATGGGGGTCATTCTGCTTTGTCCTCCAAGCAGCTGCTTCATGTTCCTGGAGCCCTGCTTCCTGGACTCGGCCCAACATCACCTGCGAACGGGAAGTAGAGAATAACATCTTGTCTATCATAACCCACACCCCTGTGCTTTGCGTCTCGTTCTCTCCCTGCGTGCCGTGCTGAAGGGGGTCGGGGGGAGTGATAGAAGGGCTTGGTGGGCACCTGGTGCCATGCCAGGGTCAACCCACCACACCAAGTCACCTAAACACTTCCTAAATTCCATCAAGAAAAGTGCAGATTTTTCCTGATCACACACTTGTTGTTAGTTCCTGTAAGCAGTTGCGACAACTTTCTATTAGCTTTCTTCTTCATTGTAAAATATCCTTCTCTTCATTGATCTGGGTTGGGGAGGTTGAGACATTTTAAGCACTGAAAGAAGGGTAGACTTTGGCACTTGCTTTCATGGAAGCTTCCCAAGAGATAGTATCCCTCTCCAAGCTAGGACACCTGTTATAAACTATTTCAGATGGATGTTTGAACCTATTCTTAAAAACTACTGACAGCATCTCTTGATATTGATAGCCCCACATCTCTCAACAGTGCAGCATAGTAGTCAGCTATACCTTCTATTAAAAGTTAAAGAAAACTGATCTGAAATGTCCTTTGCCAACATTCAAACCTACTATTTTGTGTGCAAGGAAAACAGTTTATTGCTTTCTTATTTGATGCTATGTTGTGTATATTTGAAGGCTGTTAACAATCTACTTTTCTCTTATTTGGCCTGTCCTTATTCCCAATAAGGTACCTGATGTCTGCTGCTGGGACTGCCACTAGTTGCCTCTGGTCTGACCTGCTCCATGTCTGGGGGGGTGGGATGGGCCCTAGCTGTCAGGCCCTGCTCTGCTCCCTCTGGCAGCCCCCTGGCCCTGTAATTCCCTGAGGATAGGTAGAACAAGGAGCAATAACTCTTCAGAATATCTACTGAGTTTTATCAGCCTACGGGTTAAGCTTCCTGTGGAGCCAGCAAGTCTGTTCTCATATTTAACTGGTCTTGATGTAGGTTTTTTTTCCCTTCCACAGATTTGTCTAAACATTTTAAAACATATCTGTCCTGTTCTATTTCAGAACATCTTGTACTTCTGAGCTTTACAGTTCAATTTTCCTCTGTGAAATGCTTTTCTTCATTTTATATGTCCCTATTATGTTTGCTATTTATTTGATGGACTGAGCAAGTGTAAATAGCCAGTCCATGTGCCCATATTTATTACTACACGTATTTTTCCTTCAGTCACCATGGGTTTTTTTCAAGTTAAAGAGATCTAATCTGCTTATCTTTGTCTCAAGCTGAAGTTGTCACAATGTTTTTATCATTTAATTTCCCCTCTCTGCAATTTTTCCAACATTAACCACAGAGCCGATGTGTAGAGGGAACTCTCTGCAGTGATTCCTAGATCTTCCCTGTGTGACAGTGTCTGCTGTGCTCATTATTTTGTGTGCTGGAGTGATTTTGCTCCCGATGTGTCCTCCTTCACATTTGTCACCCTTTAATGTCATCTGCCATTTTATCACCATTTGGCATTGAGATGACAATCTAGGACTCTTCATCAGTACCACCAGAAAATTTTGCAGTCCTCCTGATTTTCCTGTAAGTATGCCAAACAATACAGTCTCTTATGGACCTCCCTTTATCATGCAGTTTCACTGTTCACTGCCACCTTCTTTCTTTCAGTGAGTTAAAGGGACAACTTCCCTTTGTATCCCATGACAGTTTAGGGGTTTTTTTTTAATCTATCAATCAGCTCACTTTACTGACAGGGTCACTGACTTGTTGAGAGTTGTAATGGATACCAAAGCAGGATTTCCCTTTGCAGAAGCTTTGCTTCTTTTTCTCCATTTATGTGCCTTTGAATTCTATGTTTGTTTTGATGTGGTTTGTTTTGATGTGGTTTGTTTTTTCCTCCAAAATTAAAATGAAGCTTCCTGGTCTGTAACTGTCCAGCACTCTTCTGCAGCCATCTTAAAAACAGGTACAGCATTTAATGCCTTCTGTTCCTCTGGTACCACTCTGATGTGAGCAATAGGTTACACCACAGTAACTGGGCAGGCAATTTCCTATATGAGCTTCTTTAAAATCAGTGGGTGAACATCATCTGGTCCTACTGAGACATCACTGTTCATTCTATTGACTTCTGGCTCTTCAATTGAGACCATTTCTCCAACTCATCAACTGTAGATCAAAGTTCTAGTCTGGAAACCCTCCTGAACTCTTCCACAGTGAGCACTGACACAGATAATTAATATACCTTTCCTGTACCAAACTTATATTCTCTAAGCATTCCTGTTCTGCATCTATCATCTGCAGACACCTTGGTCTCTGTGTCAGGTTTCCTGTTTCTGATATGTGATATTATTAGCTTTTAATGCATCTGGGCTGGTGTTACTCAGCAGTTTTTCTTGCTCTTCTTATGACTTTTTATTTATCTTTTCTGTGTTCTTTTCTTTTTTTTTTTTTTTTCTAATTTTTATGCATTTTCTCTGCTTTGAACAGTAGCATTTTATTAATAATTTATTCCTGTGCTTTCCTGATTCTTCTTCCAGCCTCCCCATTCCCATAAGGATGTTTCACTCACACACATTGTGGTCACTACCACACCATAAGTTTTCAAAGGTAACATTTGATTCTGATCCTGTGCGCTCTTAATGGCTGCACAGATTCTCCCTCTGTGATGTCTGACCGCACAAGAAACAATCATTTATGTTGCTAAAAAATGCAGCATGAATTAGAGCCCGTCCTGAAATGTCCCCACTTTGTGGAGGTGGTGTGTAACAAGTCTTCTGTGACCACTGTGCTTTCTGCCTTACAGCCTCATTGGTGTACTAATTGCATTTTTCCTATTTTTTGAAATGTCACACTAGAGGGGTATTATATATTTTTCTTAACAGTTAGTTTATTTTTCTAAAGCTTTCTTTAATATATGCTGCACCTTCCTTATAAATATCATCTTTGTATTTCTGATACTTGCGTTATCACTGTGTCCTACTGGTTGTCTCCCAGTCACCACCAATCTCTTATAGGTCAGTTTTGATTAACAACCAGATGTCCTAATTTACCCAGCTTCATTTTGTAATTAGTAATATTTCCAGGGGAAAAAAAAAAAAAAAAGTATGTTTAACTTTGGATTTGGTCTGATTCTGGCTAAATAGGCCTTTATTTGTTGAAATTCTATTTTGTTGTGTTTTCCATCTGAATTTTGTTGACCTCATCCTGTTCTTTATCAGAGAAGGCAGTATAATATGATTTTACTTCTAGAAGACAAACACTATAGCTTTGGGGCTGCCTGTTTATGCAGATAACCTTTCCCCAAGCTTGTAAAATCTCCTGTAAAAGAGATTTCAGTACTTTCTGAGCTCAGGTGAGCACAACCTCAGCTGGGAAAGAGTCTAAGTTCACAACCAAGATGGCAAAGCAGGTGTGATTCTAGTACAAGAGGTAGGAGTTCCTACTTATTCTCACAGGAGACCTTATTTCACCTCATTATGATATGGAAGTGACTGTATCTTGATGAATAGTTTCAATTTAATTGTTTTGCTGATACAGAAGTGAAAATGCAGCTGAAGTACCCAGAGGTATAGTTAAGTAGAGAGTATCCTAGGCTGAAAAAAACCCAAACAACTAAAGCTTAGTTGTTTTGATGCTTACTAGCTTCTGAGTTCACTTAGTTTTAAGTCATTAAAAAAAAAATTTAAAATATTCAAAACAACTGAACTAGATTTAAATGTTACAGCCATGGATTTAAAGTGTGAAGCTTAGTGTTTCCAAATCACGTTCATTAAAGCGATAGTTAATATAGCTTAATAATTACAAGATGTGAGCTTTTTTTATCGCTAAATTCTTCTATTCAAAGTCGGGTTTAAGTGCAAGATCTAAACCCACTTCTGGCATATCTCTTCCAGGTGACGATGAAACAGGCATTTGCGAAGGGCAGGTCAGAACCAGGGAAACACAAAGGGGCTGATACTT
Organism: Todiramphus chloris collaris; assembly: GCA_025345505.1. Taxonomy (NCBI): domain Eukaryota; kingdom Metazoa; phylum Chordata; class Aves; order Coraciiformes; family Alcedinidae; genus Todiramphus; species Todiramphus chloris. The sequence goes on along the minus strand of JANVCC010000021.1, from coordinate 55,310,278 downwards.
GTCTGAAATAACCAGGCCTAGCTCCTCTGAAGTCCACTGGGGAAATGACTCGCAGCATGAAGAGGCAGATCTTTCCTAGCCTAGCTGAAAGGCTCGGGTTGATCCTACTGAAGCTGGCAGTCACCAGTGAAACTGCACTGCAGGTATTTAAAAAATGATGTCCCTGCTTTCAGATATGTCAACAGATATCTGTGGACAAGAGGCTGAACAGCAACATGGTTGAATACTGCAGGGAAAAGAGGTACATGCAAAATCCATTGTAGGTTATTAATTGCTCAGTGTGTTACATAGCTTTGATAAAGGAATTTGGGTCACTCCTACGAGATGTTTTGGAGGGTGCATCTAGGTCAGGCTGTCACAGTTAGGTGCAAGACAGAAGTTACACCAAGTGCATGCAGAAACGTACAGATTTCTATGAGCACAAGGTAGGGTTTTCTCCAGGAGTCCTTCTCCCAAGGCACATACCTACAAGGGATCCAGTCCCTCCTAAGAAACTATTAGATACCTGGATCACTGTGAATATCGTGATCCCATTGATTTGAATCTCAGGTCACCTGAGCCACACTCATTCCAGACCTTCATACATACAGGCAGGGACAGCAACGCAAAGCAGACATAAACAGGGCATGACATTGTCGTGGTAGATGTTGTACCACTCTGGCCATGAGGCCAAGAGATGAAAGCTGCTGCCTGCCTCCCAAGAGGGAAGAGATGAAACATGAGGAAAACAGTCATTTGGAAGAGAGAGACACAGCTCTGGCTGCCCTTCTGGGTACACAAAGAGGCATATATGTAAAGCCAGATCAAGGCACATCTATGTACCATATAAGCACGCTTCTGGACCCTGCTGTACAAGCTGTAGTATTAGGAAGCATAGACCTACATTTAGCTAAGAGCTGCTGCCAAAACCAAATTATTACTCATCTCCCTCATCCACCCACTAGAGAGAAGAACTGGCAAGTACGAGCACACACACTGTCATATACTGACCATCTCTATTCATATTGCATGAATTTGTGCTTCTTTACACTCCTTTGCAGATCAGCCCAGTGTGAGTGGATATTAGCACTAGCTGATAATCATAATGGAGCCTGTTTGAAAATGCTGTCATCTCTCTTTAGAAGCTGACAGCTGAACTGTTAAGCTAAGAGGTCAGAGTTGATTGCCTTGAGCACCAGCTGTATACAGCCCTGGGAAATGAGCCAGAGGCTTTTCCAGCTCGGACCTGCAAGACACTAATCTGTGGGTAAACCCTATGCACAAGGGGCAAACCAGCTCAGCTGCGTAGGTGAAGAATGATTTAGGAGCCCCTGCAATGGCATCCCAAGGTGTCAGCAGCTGTCAGTCTTCTTGATCCATTCTAGCTCACTGCACCACCAAAATACAGATAATTACTGTGCAAAGTTCTTCTTTTGCAAGGGCATCTATCGCCTTTGGGACGCTTCCAAATGCAGCTGTATAAATAGAACCGTGCTGGACTTGTTATGTAGCAAGGAAGTTATTTATGCTTCACATTTTCTCGGTTTGATCCAGAGAAAACTTATATGCATACACAGGAATACTGACTTGATAAGGCTGAGAACCTTGGGGTTTGCCTTTCCTTCTTCTTCTATGCTATCTACTGAGCACATGTACACAACAAACACATACACAGCGTACAATTTTTTTTCCACAGAAAAATGAATTTTGAGAGAATTTTTGCAAAATAGAGAATGCCAGCAAGAAATGGTTTATAATCAACCCACTTAAAAATGCAGCACATGTAGCTCCTCAGTGTCAATCTATTTTTTTTTTCCACTCTAATCTCTCTCTCATTGCACAGCAGTTTCCTACCCTGTGACTTGGAGATGACACATCATGAGAGCAGTTTGTTATGTCACACGGGATAGAGAACCTGTCTGGCTTGGAGTCTGGGCAATAAAGGAGAAAGAGGACACAAGCCACACAGTCTACAGCAGCCATGACATCATTCAAAAGCAAAATGGACTCAGTTGTTTTTCAAGCATGGTGTTTGTCTTTGACAAATTTTATTTTTCCTTCATAAAAACACTCAAAAAACAAAAAGAAAGAAATCAGTTCCAAATGAAAATTCTTTTGATTGATAAAAGCATTTTGGTAAACCCCACTGAACAATTTCCCACTGTTTAGCCAAAGTTTCAAACCTTGGTGCCTAAAATTTGGTTCCTGGGTTGGTACCCAGGCACACAAACTAGTGGTCTGATTTTTTTCCCCACAGCATGGTGAACATCTTGTGTCTCCAGTTTCTGTTGAGTGAAGCACGGAGTGCTTAGCAATTCCAAATTGCCTGGCCTAGAGCCAAACTTTTGAATTCTGAACATCTAAAATTAGGTAGCTATGGTCTGATCCAAAACCCAGTAAAATGAATGGAAAGCCCGCTGATAAAATTCTGGTTCTGGGTCAAGCTAATTCATCTATACTTAGATGCCAGAATGAAAACTGCCTTCTTCAGGTCAGGTCAAAGTCATGAGCATCCACCATTTTGTTCATTGTTGGCAGCTCCTGAAAAATATAGTGTCATCTTGGCAATCCTTTCTACAAGCAGGTACTGTGGTGTGTTCATGTCCTGTGCACATTACATGTAAAACTTATAGCAGGTCAAATGTTGATATACATACATGTATATGTATAAATATATATATATATAAACAAAAATCTTGAAGATATAAAAAAGACCCTGGATAATAATTACTTTTCATGGCACATCATTCATGATGTGTTAGGGACCACAAAGAAGGGATAGACCTCTGCAGCTTAAAATAGTTACGGGTTAATTAAAAGTATGTGTATGTATGAAACAGTGTAAAGATGCAGAACTGAAAGGCTGACACACTAGAGTGTTGTCCTGCTCAGTGCGATAAATGAGCCAACAGGAACTTCATGAAGTTCAACAGAGGGAAGCAGCGAGTTCTGCCCCTGGGGGGGAATAACCCCAGGCACCAAGACAGGCTGGGGCCAAAGTGCTGGAAAGCAGCTCTGCAGAGGACCTGGGACTCACCATGGACACCAAGCTGACCTTGAACCAACATGGGCCCTTGCAGCAGAGCCAAACAGCCTCCCGGGCAGCATCAGGCAGAGCATTGTCAGCAGACTGAGGGAGATGATTCTTCTCCTCTACTCAGCACTGATGAGTCACATCTGGAATGCTTACTCTAGAACTGGGCTTCCCAGTGCAAGAGAGACATTTACATAATGGAGAGAGTCCAGTAAAGGGCCATGAAGATGATGAAGGGACTGTAGCATCTCACATATGAGAAAAGGTTGAGGGAGCTGGGACTGTTCAGCCTGGAGAAGGCTTAGGGCGATCTTATCAATGTGTATAAATACCCAAAGGAAGGGAATGAAAAAGAGCCAGACTCCTCAGTGGTGCCCAGCAACAAGACAAGAGGTAACAGGCATAAACTGAAATGCAGGAAAAGCTTTTTTACTGTGAGAGTGATCAAACACTGGGACAGTTTGCCCAGGGAGGCTGGAAGAATTAGAGCAACTACTTACTCTAAAGTGTAGCTTTAAAATTTTTTGCCTAAAATAGTTTTACTGATAATTGAAGACTAATCACTGTTAGCTCAGAAGTCCTCTAGTGTTCTCTATGTCCTTTACACTGCAAAGGGTTGAAAAATGCTGGTAACATAAGTCACTGGAGAGACACCTCTCCTCTAGGGCCTCTTTGGCAAGCAAGAAGATAACGGAAAGACTTTGAGACTTAAAGGCTCACACTGAACACCCACATTAAGGTCCCTCAAACTGGGAAATGTTGCTTCTCTATGTGCATTTGGCTGATGCACTTTGACACTGATGTACCTGTGCACCTGCACAGTCCTGGATCTGCGCAGCATCTGGCACTAACAGTTGAATTGTCTTTTTTCTTCAGTTTTAGGCAAATGACTTAGGTCGAATGACTTCAAAATCTGCTTAAAAATTCTCCAAGCCTGAAAAGAGAGACACTTATACAGGTATTCTCACTTCTAGAATCTTATTTTGGGTCCTTTACTTTAATCATACTGTCAAAGTTAGACAGAAGTCTACTCCCCAAAACACTGATGGCTAGAAGTTGTGGATGGCCCAAACGCTCCAGAACATTCTTTCTTCCTATCTGAAAATTACTAAGGTCATCTTGAGCTGTTATTGAACCACTTCTGCTTCTGACAGAAAAGCCCACATCTCTATTTTTTCCATTGTTAACCTGAGGTGGGCTCAGACTTGTCAGTTTGGTCATGACATTGCTCTCCCTAGGCAGTGGCCACGTGCTCTGGGACTGGCAGAAAAGCCTCAGCCTTGCCAGGTGGGTTGAGCAAACAAGAGTGAGGTCCCCTGTGAAAGTCATGATGCATGAGATACTCCAAAAACCTGTTTTAAAGCAACAGGGAAGGTCTGATAATGCTGGTTGAAGACACTGTGTTCAGCAGGGGTAGGGAGTCACAGCCAGTGAAAGATGAGAATCTTTCATACTGAATTATCAGGTATTCACCATATTTAAAAATAGATTTTTTTCCGTGTCCTTCTCCAGCCACTGCTGTGTGTCTCAGCCAAGATTATGAACACAAACTGATCTTGTAAATTAGTGAAAATACAGCAGCATCTGGTCCAAGGTGGGCTGCAGAGAAACTCTGTGTCCACTGCTGGCAAAAATTCATTTCAATAACTTGGTTTTGCCACCAAAAAAAAAATTGCCATCCCTGGAAATTCTGGAAGTAGGTTTGCTCAGTCACAGGCAAGGGTAAACTAGAGGTGATTTTTATCATTGCACTGGAGTGGGGATTTCTTGACTGGGAGGATGAGTGGCACCAGCTGCAGTGGGGGTGGCTGCAACCTGGATGGACTGCAGAACCAACATAGGGCATTTACTAGCGATCTTTAACCAACACAGACACAGACACACACACACACTTAACAAGTGGTACTACTACAACATTTACTGTCTTTCCTTAAAGCCTGAGCCTGAGTCTCTGCTGTCACAGTCATCGCCTCTCTGCCAAACCATGCCAGATACCTGCCTTGGTTAACTCAGCACAGCCCCATGATGCTACCCACTCCTTGCAGGGTTCTGGAGGGGAAGTATCAGCAGTAGGTCACACCTCTGACTGCCTTCCTACAGAAAGCTGTATTTTGTAGAAGGTACTGATTCTCTGAAGCCATTAAAATAACAGATGGGGAATGCGTAGGAGCAGTTTAATTACCAGCTTCACAAACTCAGAGACCTGTGTGCTCTTCAAGCTGGCTCAAGATTTTTTAGCAGGCGACGACACCATCACAGCAACACAGACACAGTTGCACCTTGTCCTGCTCAGGCTGAGCTTGGCTGTGCTGTGGTGCCTGGCGTGCCACAGCGGACCCTGAGGGACTCCCGCCCTGGGCAAGGCTCGCAGCAGGGCTGGGGTGCCAGCAAGTGCCGATGCCTGCAACTGACTCAGGCTTATCTCTCCAGGCACTGCTCCAAGCATAGTTTGGCCAAAAATAGGACCCTGGGAATCCCTGCCTGAAATCCAGCTTCAGAAAATGCATTTATTGACAGCGACCCAGTGGGACAGTGGTTCTTTATGAAGTCCACATCCACAGACGCCAATGGTGTAAGTCACTTGAGATAGAAAAGTGGGCTGAACAGGTCACTCATGTGGCTGCTTGCCTGTTAAGCTGCAGGATCTCCACTTTGCAGCATTTTTTTAAATAATACAAACAAAAATGCAGGTGAGAAGAACAAGCAAACCACAGTTATCATCACGTCTCTCAGTGAACAGCAGTCAGGCCAGGAGAGGGATAAGGAATGCTACAAAAAATGGTTTTACATGTTCTTTATTTAAGTGAAATGAGCAAGTGAAAGTAGAGGTTTCACATTTCTTTCTGCTAAGTGAGTTTGTGCCTCATACGCTGGTTGATACAGACATTTACACTGCATACTGTCATTTTATACCCTCGAGAACCTAACACCAACGCCAAAGAAGCCAACATGGTGGGCAGGGGTCTACAGCATTCACAGTAACTACCAGAGGAGACAGATACATTAAACAGTTCCCAAGGACCTTGTATTTTACAGTTGGATCATTGCAGAATGAAATAATTAGACTGTTACAGACCCATCACAAACTTTAACACAGGCAACAGGTACGAGAGAGTAAAAAAAAGATTCACGACACTCAGTTGACTGAAAGCTAACCACAGCGCTGTGCTGTGGGTGTTACTTATGTCTGCACTTAAATCTCCTCCCAGAGTTTCTGACCGCCTTTTAGTCCTGATAAGACTTCACAAGAAGCCACATGAGCAATACAGTAATCAGGACAATCATGAAGTTGAGGAAAAGTTCTTGCGTGGATCTCTCCATTTTTGGGGAGTAGTCAGGGGAGAGCAGAGTTCAGCAGGTAGAGCAAAGGCAAAACTTCAGTGACTTGTCCAGGAGCGTCCTTGAGCTCAACCTTCAGGTCACAGGCTCTTTTAAGGAAAAAAAGAAAAATAGGTGAAGAACAGATGCATGGAGATGACAGGTTCAGCAGAGCTATTTATATTGGTGTAAATAAATGTCATTTCAGCAGATAGAAGTTTGTAAGCACTGGGAAAGCTAAAAAGTAAAAGCTATCTCTGGCAACTTATCACCTTCTTTAATTTCCAGCATTTGATGAGGAGTGTTCTCAGTTGTCACCCCAAAATACACAGTGCAGGGGTGACAGTCTGTTGAAATTAGCACTGCTTTGTACAAGCATTTTCAAACAAACAGTGCCCAAGTCCTGTTTATTACTTTCAACAGATATACATTGTAAATATACTACTATTTAGAGTTCTGTAAGTTCCTATATTTGCATATTTTCATTTCTTAAAGAAACTAGGTACACACTATTCTTTTATTAAAAAAGAAACAAACAACAACTAATAAATGTGAATTATTTATGTTACCACTAAAAGTACAAGGAAAACCTAAGGTTAGACATTTTCATTTCTGAAGAACTTCATAAATTTTGTGAGTTAATCCTATGGATGAAAGAGTACTTTTTCTCAAGAACCTCTCACTTCCCTGCACTTTCAAGCTACTATAGGTCTCTTACTTCAGAAATCCCATTCAAGTTGTATTAAAAAATCTTTTCTGTTGGTTATTGTATTTATTTATCACAGAAAGCTTTCTTTTTTTATATATGTTTTTGGAGTCCATGAAGAGAAATGAGAATACTTTATCATGAATATCATGCACTAATCCCATCTGTATGACATGTAAATAAAATAAAAAACTTGAAAAAAAATGGCACATAAACTCTAGACAAAGTATTTCAACACAAAACCAAAATCTCAGCAGAGAAGCCAGGTCAGGCTGTAACATCTATGGTGCAAACAAGAGAAGCTCAGGGACCATACCAGCATGAAGACAGAGAGTTGAAATAGAAACTACTTTAGTTTGCAGATTAAATATTAAAAGCCCAGTGCATGCAGTTAACAAATTCCTACATTCCCAAGTTGTTTTGCCAGCCTTCTATGTCCTTGGACAAGAGAAAATCTGACCTAATGAGTAAGCCAAGTTTTTTTACCTTGAGGAGGTAAATGGAGCCCAGTGGTTCTGCCTCTGGACTTTGGGTCACTGCAGATATTATTTCCCTCCAAGCTTCTGCCTATCTCCCACTCAGTCTGGATGCACTGTCCCTGTGTGGGAACTAAAGTAGGCTGAGGGAGGAGAGCAACAAGTGCACTGGCAACCCAGATGATGACATCACCCCCAAAATATTTTAAAAGGGCTAAGCTGGGCTGCAGGATTTGGTTAAAGGCTATTTATGCAGTGGGCTCTGGGGGTTGATTTGTTCCTCTTAGTTCTTCTGACGTGGTGCTTTGTGAAGAGCAGAGCTGTGTGCAGCCCCTGGGAGTCCATGGGATTTGACAGAGAACCTCATTTGGCCAGTTGATGTCTTCCCCAGTATAGGGAAAAGAAAAGGAAAGAAAGATACACTTGCAGAAATCTGTGTGCAGAATTCAAGATATCTCATCATTTCCAGAGTGTAGAGACCTGTCTACATATTTACCTTCTTAAGTACACTACAGCTGTTGCTGTCCTAAATACCTCTACTCCCTACAGCTTCTGAAATTCATATGCATTTAGAAGAAAGAGAACAGAAGCAAAATACTCTTTGCATTTGAATACGCACTACTGAAATTCATGATCATTTGCTGGATAGAAAAGTTTGGGACTAGGAAGTCTGAAAAGCACAATCCATTGCTTTAAAGAGCCACTGATTCACCTGCATGCCTTTCCCTCATTTATTTTCTATGCTGATGTTGATGCTTCATCTGCCTGAGCATACAGAGAATTATTTCTGCCACCCTGCAGATTTTCTTCCCAGAAAGCACGCTACTCTGTGGCCTAAATAGCTATAAACCCCACATCACTTTATCTTACCCAAGGCACTGCTAGAACTTGCTATATATGAGAACAAAAAGAAATGGTTGGTTGTTTCCTTTAAATTGATACAGCTGAAAGAGAGATTCAGCAGAGTAGGCTGGACTGAACTGGGAGAAGACTCTGCCAATCTTGTGCTGCCACGGGTTTCCCCTGCACAGAGCTTTTGCTTCAATTGAATGATAGGAGTATTTCCACTGAAGTCAGAGGGGTCACTTCTGCAACACAGTGCTGCCAGATGGGCATGAGGATCCTGATCAGGCTTAAGTATGTAAGGCTATCCACAACTCTGGGCTTATTCTCATTGCCAAAACCCACATGATATACAGCACGCAGATTATTTACTGATCTGATTCTGATGTCTTTTGTGTATTTATATTCAGGCATGCTGGGAGATACTGTTGCTCAGAATATCCAAGCTTGCTGTGACAGTTCCCCTCCATCAGCTCCCAGGTTTCTCCCTTTGCACCACCACTGGCACTCACATCATGGCACAATGCCCCCAGTGAGGGAGGCTGGCTGGCTGGAAACCAACCCCATGAAAAACACAACAAAACAAATAGCTGTGTGTAACCAGGGGGGTGGAGGGAAAGGTTGCAGGGTTTTGTTGGATGATCTCCCTAAATGGTCTTCCCACACAATCACTGAAGGTAGGAGGGGGACCAGAATTGTAAGAATCTTTCCTTTTATTGGCTTGACTGCCTTGCCACTGCTCTCCTAGGCACCCAGGCAGCACGTTCACAAAAGCCAGTGTGCAGCGTGGGAGTCCTGTGCTACAATATACAGATGTAAGAGCAAAGGCTTAACCCATGCCTCATGAAGGAGTTACGTGCCTGAGGGAGTTTGCAGAGCCCTGTTGTGATGCATGGTCTGCTGGGCTGTGCCACCAAAGCCCATGTTCTCAAGGAGAACTTAGGCAAACTTGTCCCATGCAGAAGATTTGGGAAATCCAGATGCAAAATGCTTCCCCTTAGCCTGAGGGAAGCAGGGTGTATGTGTGCCACGAACATGCCCTAGGCTATTCCCTTCCTTGGCATGTTCTGAAGCAGAAATCTCTGGATTTCTCATGCAATAGTTATTCCATTTCACATTGAATCACATAAATATCCACCAGGAAAAGAGTGAAACATTTGAGTACCATTGTTCCTAATTATTGAATATGCCCATCAGTGCCCAAATATTCCCCTTGGTCTCTGCATCTTGGAGAGTTTGGAGTTTATTTTACTCTCTGCAAACAGAAAAGTCAAAAAAATTTCTTTCTTTAACTGGAACCCCTCAGCTCTGGTCAACAGGCCTGTATCTGCACATCTACTGTCAGGGAGTGCCTTCCTGGGCTGTCCCAGCTCACCTCCTTCTTCCTGGATTTCTTCCATGACAGCTAGAAAACTTCCCTTCTTCATAGTAGGGAAATGGTGCTATAAATGTGATTAACCAGCACATGCAATAAGTGACCTAACTCCTCTCTACAGGCACAGATGTTTGCCTCATTTATTTTGTGCTGAGGAGCTTCCAGGAGACCATGGAATAGTCACAAGAATTCATTAGTGGACCAGAACAAAGGTTCACCAAATCCAACATGTTGACTGGAAGGGAATTTTGCAGAAAGCATATACAAGCACAGCAAATGTAACATGGTCTTTGCCTGGATATCTTCAAACTTCTGTGATTCAGCCTCTTGGGATTTCTAGATTGGGACTTCAAACAGGGTTGGGTTTATGGTAAGCTGTGATATCCCATTCCATGACTAGTTCTAGACCAAGCAATATGCTCATAGTTACCTTTCTCTCCACAACATCCTACATACTTACAGCATTACAAAAATGAAATATCAAATTCCAATATACTGTGGAGCAGAGAAAGTAACTTTCTTCAACCTGGCAGCAATCTGAAGGCCACTTATTTGCCAGAACTGAGACCAGGTAGCTAAGAAACATTTTTTGATTGATAGAGCTAGCCCATAGTAACATTAAAAGAGTTAAATTATGTTACATTCACTTTTGATGTCAACTAACAAAATGTTCTTATGTATTTTTACATATAGAATCATAGAATCATAGAATTGTCAGGGTTGAAAGGTACATCTAGTTCCAACCCTCCTGCCACATGCAGGGACACCTCCCACTAGAGCAGGTTGCTTAGAGCCCCATCCAGCCTGGTCTTAAAAACTTCCAAGGATGGGGCTTCCACCACCTCTCTGGGCAGCCTGTTCCAGTGTCTCACCACCCTCATGGGGAAGAAATTCTTTCTTATGTGTAATCTGATACGATTGGCTCTCTGGGCTGCAAGAGCACACTGATGACTCATGTTGAGCTTCTCATCCACCACCATATATATATATATATATACACATATATATATATATACATATACACACATAAACACTCAGAGTTGTGAAAGAAAAAAAAGGACTTAGGACTGAACAGGGGTCTAATAAACACACCAGCATCTGAACATCTGACTTCAGCACGCTGTACATTAGAGTCTGAAGTTGCCAGAGGCTGAAACTTCTGACCTGCCCTCAAAAAAACTTACTCCTGCTGTTTATGTACAAAGAGACAAAAGATCTTAAAGGCCATATCTTTGAAAGGATGGTTTATTTAATCAAGTGATTGAGTACTGATTAGGAAAGCAAAAAGAAGAGAAAGATAATTGTGGTTTTACCCAAGGTTTAGATACTACGTTGAATGTGTTTCTCATTGGCACTTTTAATTTTTTCTTCTTTTTCTGACAGATCTGGATGTTCTCAGCTTTCACGTGGCCAGTGCCAAAGCTCATTCTTCATGCCTCACATGCTCAAACTTAAGGCTCTAGTCTATATTTAAAGTTGCTGTGACTACCTCAAGTTTTTTCCAGCCTACTAATAAAGTAGCATATAATCTTTCAAAGCCATTCTTACATAATTAGAGCAGATTGTGTTTATTTTTGCTCTCATCCCTACCTTTCTCAGCAAGTGCAATATGTATTTTTTAAATCTGCTAATAATCAGTTCATTTTAAAATTGGCACCTACTCTTTAGTGTAATCACAAGTGTCTTCTTAGAAGGCCCACTCCAAACACTGATGAACCCAAGTTTGCAACAACGTACTGTACTTGTAATTGCAGTATGTATTTCACGTGTAACTATCACATCTCTCTATGGGAACTGACAACACACATCACTTAAGTCTGCTCAACAGATCTTAAATTTCATGACTTACAGGACTTCTAAACAGACACCATCACTCCACGAAAATCTGAAGATGTACAAAGGAGCCTGAATATTTTCATCTTGTTTTCAGGCTCCTGTAGCAGGATCCTACCTGTCAGGAAGGTGTGAGACCTGCAGCTCTCAGCGCAACATCTGTGTGACCATAGCACAGATTGTCCCGCAGAACCAGTCAGCATAGGCTCCCTTAAAAGAGTTAGTGAAGGAAAATCAGTCACTTAATACATGCAAATCATTTGCCTATTGCAGATGTCTGTTGTAGGGTCAGCCTCCCACAAGTCCACAGATCACGCTAACAACCTCCAAAGGGAGATTTGGGGGGCTAGGAAGGTTAAACGTGGCCGCATGGCAGAGATTCTATATTTTTAGCAGATGAACCTACCTGAGTTCCCAAGACTGGGATTCACACCAGCCACAGGATAAGTAGGCAATTACTTGAGTTACCTGACAGAGGATACTATAGGTCAAAACAAGCCTTAAATGCTGTCCTCATTTAAGAGCCAGGTACCTTTCCTGGAGCTGCAGAGAAACACAACAGACTACTTAGATACTGGTGGTTTTAACCTTCTTTCTGAGTTAAGCATTTTAGCCTTTTATTTTGAAAGCTAAATGAGTTGGCACTGTTGAGTTCCTTCCTCAATGCAAGGGATAGCACTCTTCACCCTCCAAAGCCAACAATCCAGTGTCCTTGCCCAGAGATGTCATGTATTATTCCTATGCAAAACTGCTCATCTGTCAGATCAGAAGAGTCTGTCAGACTGTTTATATGATATTTATATTAGCATCAGTATGTCCTTTGGGTCCCAAAATTGGCAGGGACATCAGATCAGCAGAAGCGAAGGAAAAATCAATAGATATTCAGAGCACCTAGTCATAAAAGTAGTTATTAACTGTATTTGCATGCATCTCACCATATACAGCAAACTAGATGCTTTGAAGAATTCCTTAAATGCCAGAGGCATCATCCCTCAAACTGCAGCAAACTATACCTCCAGTTCCCTAACAGGACCTCTGTGATAAACACATGGGATGTGAACATCTGGATTTGGTCTTGTTCTCCCTTGTGGCAGACAGGAAAAGGACAGCACAGTGATGTAGGCACAGGGTAAAAAAGTTAACTGCCTGCCACTGTTGGTCTTTCAGGTCTTAGGGAGATTCAGTGATAAAAAATAGTGAACGGTGTCCCCAGGATGAAATGTCAGCACTGTGAGGACCGTAAGGACTTATATTACACAATCACAGAATCACCTAGTTTGGAAAAGACCTTTAAGATCAAGTCCAAGCATTAACCTAACGCAGACAAATCCTTGACTAAACTGTATCCCTGAGCACAAAGCAACCCCTAAGCATATTCTGGGTGTGGACAGAGGAAGTAGAACATCTTGCCCCATATTGATGTTTGCTTCTCACCAATCTTGTCCTTCTAGAAATCACTGAAAATATTGGTGAATAAGACTTCCAAACTTTAATGATCACACCACTTTCTTACAATCTCACATTCATGGTCACCTTGACTTCACACTGGCTTGTTAAAGAGGCTGATCCTCAGAAGGAACACAATAGTGAATGAGTGGCAAGCAGGGAATCAACATTATTTTTCAGTGTCTAACGAGTGGGATTAATCTCTTCCAATATCAGTATCACACTACAGTCCATGGAGGAAAGAGTCCTCCAACTGGCAATTTATTTGACATAAAATAGACCTTTACAGCTCTCTGGAAGGAATTTAGGTTTTTTTATCTCCACAGTTATGCAAGATAAATATGATGATAAAAGTCCAGAATAACAAGGAAAAATGTTTCAGAGATTACAATAACCAAAGTATGGACCACAAGTTACAAACATTTACAATTGTTGCCAGATCATAGTCCCTTGTTCTCTGTCAGAGTTAGTTTATTTTTAGATTTGTTCTTATAATATTTCTATTAGACTTATTTTATCGGGTTTGGGTTTAGTTTTATTAACGTTAGACTTCACAACAATCATAGAGTCAGAAGATACTTTTTTATTTCTATACAACATTTTCAACTGAAAAAAAACCTGCAGTCCTGTGAACCAAACTACAAACCTGCATGGTAATGCAGTTAGCCCAATAAAAGATCACTTGCAGCCCTGAACACAATGGAGAAAGAAGGCAACTTGAAAATACTTCTAAGGCAGCACAAATGAGAGGTAAGACAAGAAAGAGAAAGAGAGGGAGACCTCAATTTTAGTCTTATAGCTGGCTGTCTCAAAACTACTTTAGATGCCAGGTCAACAGTGAAGAAAACATCAATCCACCCTCAACAACAGTGGCTCAGTCACTGTCAAGACAGTGAATAGCATTTAGGATATTTAATATCAGAGGTGAAATAATGAAGAAATGCTGTAAAAAGTTAGTCAAAAATGGATGTATTTTACATCTCAACTCATATGTGCTCCCACTTGTTCTGAATGGAGCTGAATTCTGGGAGACAGCCTTCATCTTTCACTGGACTTTATGGAAAGGTATTAAAAGACAGCTTTTCCCAGTGATGCTAAACATCAGACCTTGCAGTTGATGAGTTTCTCCTGGAAGATAACTAAAAGCTAGTAGAGGGCTCATGGCTATGCACTGGGATATACTGTCACTGCCCTCCCTTATCCAGACAGTATTGGTGTAAACTATGGGAGAGGCTTTTGAGATTAACTTTCTTAAAGCTAATTTCAGCAATCAGGGTCAAGGTCACAGAGATGCAGATTACCGTGGCCACACTTTTCCACACTGTTAGAGCTTAAAATGTGCTGCTGGATGGAGCTGCAGTTTGAACAGAGCAGGTAGGTGAAAGATAAATCCCTGTGACTACACAGGTCCCTGCAATAGCAACATCTTCAGGAGCATAGCAGACCCAGCCTTTGCCACATTAGTAAAAGTTCCTTATTGAAATGGGTGCTATTTCTGGGGTTCATGTTTGAACCATCAGGCTTCTGCCTGAAGGTACAAGGTGTTAAGGGAAGAGAGAAAAAATCTAGTCAGGATTTGTTCAAAGAATAAAGTAGTAGAGATATACATGACAGGGATTGATAGTAGGAGCTGCAGTGGCAGAAGAACACATTTAAAGCAGAAACACAATCCATCTTCTTCTTTTGACTAATTTCTGAGAGGGGGCAAAATCTTGCAGGTGGTGGTGGAAAGATTTTGTTGCAGCAGGGTCAGAGGGAGAAGCAGAGAAGTGCAGCTTTCTGTACTCAGGCCCTGATGTTCAGTGCTCTTGCATCAAGACTGACTGATGCCCTTGAAGTTATTAATACGTCAAAAATCTTAGCAATGGTCCAGCCATCCTGAAACAAGAATGGACACAAAGCAACAAGGGTGGCTGTGAACTTACAGCTTGTTGCTTGCAGCCTGGTAACTGGTTGTATAAGCAATGACAGGGTGCTTATCTCTGAAAAAAAGGGGACAAGTTACTGTAAAGGTATTTCTGAGTAGGTGTTTGGCCATGAATTGCTGCTGATGTCAGGCAGGTTGTCCCCTTACTTTACCCCAGAATGAGGTCTCGGTGTGCTCACAGCCTGGCTTAGTTCTCTTACATCAAAAGAAGTGAGTCTTCAGCAAACCATGTCCTGGCACCGGGTAGAAATACAATTTTTATCTCTATGAACAACCATATCAGCACTACTGCTATGTGAGAAGCTTTCAGCTCTAAGTCATACAGCTGTTGTGTGAGTTTTTAAATCTCTGGAGTCATTTATAAGGCAGCCTGTAAATATGCCCTGTGAGGAAGGTTTGACTTTAGTTACTAGGTAGCAACCAGCTGTTGTGCCAACACACCCTGGTACCTTCAGCTGACAGTGTTTGTGTGGTTTTACAGGGCTGTGGGGCAATGAACCTGTTTCTGAAAGCTCACAACCACTGCTCACCTGTGTGGTTGCCCTTACTCCAGGTGTGATGCATGGTTCTTCCTTTTCTATGGGAGAAGATGTTTCATATCTACCACAGAAGAACAAACACAGATGCCATGAAGCAGGTGTTGCATTTCAGTAAAGCAGCAGAATTTCTCCTCAGACAGATAATATCCTGCCCAAATCCTCATGACAAAGCTGTGGCAACCACAGAGAAGTGTTAATCTTTCCTGATTGGTTATAAGGACCCAGAGAGGGGTATGCCCCAGTAGGGTGATGGGGGCTGTCCTGAAAGATGGGGACTATTGAAGAGAGTGCTGCAATGGAGCAGGCTGTGCATACACCATCTGAAAAAAGTGGAGGGGGCACTCTCTCCGTGGGCAGTTGGGAAACAAACCTTTGACAGTCCCACCTGAGTCTAGCAAAGGAAAAACTCTAAATTTCTGGCTAAACCTTGGTCAAACTGGGCTCTCAAATACCACTAGGAAGCCAAGTAAGCAACAGATTCTGGGTGATGTACCTTTTAGTACAAGCTTTCATTCTCTCCCATTCTCACCACTTTACAAACTCCAAAAGCAAATTCTCTGACAAAACCATGCAGCTTGGTTCAGCTGAAAAGAAACCAAAACACCATGATGAGACATCACCCCATCAGCTAGAAGATCATCAGGAAGTAACTACCAGCAGTGAACCATTTACATAGGCCAGCATCCACCACGAGAAAACATAGAGCCCATCCCTGAGAACATGGAAAGGAATTGGTATCCTTCCCTAGAGACACTCAGAGTAGCAGGTGAACAGAATGAGCAGCCTGAAGCCATACCCTGGGACCTGTCTGGAGAAAGTTAAAAATTAAAAAAAAAAAAAAAAAAAGACAGAGAACTATAACAGCTAGGAAACACCTGCCATGCTTCTGAAATTATGAAGCTCTGAAGTGGAATAGGAAGCATCAGACTTCCATCCAGGAACCACCTAAAGGAAGAATGGGGGTCTGCAAACAGAATGTGTGGAGGTTAGCTCTGGGTCCAGCTCATGACTGGTAGAGAGGAAACCACTATAATCTGGGTATCTGTATCAGAACCAGGAATATTGATGAATTTAAACAAAAAAGGTTTATCTCTATAAATGCTTCATAGCATGAGCCCTTATATGAATATAGTTTAGTAGTCATCAATTAGGCACTGGGTTTACGGTAGTTTGAGTTTCTGGATGCTGTAGACAAGAACCCTCAGTTACTTGGGCAATGCCTGGGACAGGGGGAAGCCAACAGGGCTGGAAGACCTAATGGTTTTGCAAGATTTAGATGTGCTCTACAAACGTAAAGGGATGTAATGAATAGATAAACTGACACTAAGCAGCACCTAAAATGACTCTTCTAGCTCACTACATCCAAGAAGACCCTATGCAGAGAGATGTTGACACTCACGTTTCTGTTTTATTTACTGAGACAAATACAAGACCAGTATTAATTAGTCTCAGTCTGGTGAGAAAAGCCATGATCCTCATATTAAAACATTTTATTCCATGAATGAAAACCAAGTAAGAGATACCCCTCAGCACAAGCAGTATCATTTCTATGTGTTTGAGGCAGTTAGAGGAGCTCTGTCATGATTAATGTAGCATTTGTAGCGTTCACTTTTCAAACTGGCCACATCCAGCATTCCAACAACAGGCTGAGCTGGGTTCTCATAACAGTGCCAAGTAACTGTAGTAACCCAAATAAGTCATTAATTACTCAGAAAAGTATGATCTACAAAAGAAAATATGATCTTAAGTAGCCATGTTCTAATCAACTTTCCTTCCTACTCTCGTTTGCATGGTGCTAGTCAGCCCATGAAGGATCCCATGCTGCCTTTGTTGAATTCAAGAGGAATCTTGCTATGGGTTTCACCCTGGACTGGACTGAGCCTTAAGCACATGGTGGCATTGCTTTGTGTTCATTACGACAAACAGAACTAACAAGGGCTGGAGCAACGTGATGGGGAAGGAAGGCAGGAGCAGATCCCCACTCAGTACTGATTCACCCTTCATCTTTGAGGTGTTTATACACAGCCAAAGAGACTCAAGAGGTTTCTAATGACTTTTTAATCACATCAGTCATTGACCCGTGAATGGAATAAAATCTGAAATGAACCTTGGCTAAAGACAATGCATACCAGAATTTTCTATCTAATGAAAATAAATTGTTATTCTTTCTCAGTACACTGTGCTATTATGAAATAAGTGAGAAAAAGTCAGACATAGATACTCTCAACAATCCAGCAACTCTCTCCCTCTCCAGGATCACAATGCTTGCTTCAGGATATGAAATACAGCTGAACTTTAGGGACTGTCAGGATCTAACCCTGAAAAAAAAATTTGAACAGACAATAGCTGTTTTGAGCTGGAATAGCTCAAACCAGCACTTCCAGTGCTTCTTTCCTTTTGCTTGGTCAGAATCTACATCCGTTATAATTAGCCATTTGGAGATTGCTTTCCCAGTCTGTTTTGCTAGACATACATTTGTCTGGGGTTTTTGCAAGACAAGTGTTAAGACCGAACAACTTTTATCAGGACTACTGGCCAGTAATGTGTTGGGAAGCAAAGTCTCTTAACACTAGATAGTTGCAACACTAAGGTTAAGATTTCTTTGTGATAAATATTCCTTGCCCTCTTCTTGTCTCAGTAATCGTGCTTTGTGCATCACTGATGAACAGTTAAATCCAGCTTTTGCTTTCTACAGAGTCAATTAACATATCTCGGCATGAGCAGATGGAGGCTTCGTTACCTGGGGGTATACAACTGCAGACAGATAGAAGCAAGTGAGCAGTACACAGACACCTACATTTATGCCTACATACTTGAGTGTGATATGACTAAGGGAAAAAAACAAGGCCATGCACTCCCTGCTCAGCTATCATACCTCTCCTTGGGAGGATCATACTAACAGATTCTAATTCTTTCCCTTCTCTGAAACAAGAAACTACTCGTTTACCCTCTCAGGGCTTGGTTAGGTGACCACTAATATAAAACCTGGGCACTACCAAACCAGCTGTCAGTATGACTTTCTCTGCATCAGGCCATGGACATAATCCTGCAGCAGTGAACATCCGACCTGCCAGTGAGTACTGGGTGTTTATGGCAGCTGGAGCCAGGCATCCCACCTTCCCTCCACCCTTGGGTGCACTACTCAGTGCTAGCCATTTTAAATGGTGCAAGTGCTTGCACAGGTGATTACAAGATGCTCTGCTTGAAGATGCTGTGTTGAAAGCATTGACTGAATGAACCTTTGACATCTGCTCCTCTAAAGTCTCTTCCAGTTCTTCTTAACTTGAAGAGGTGTTACCTGACATCTTCTAGACCTTTGTGGATCACAGGAGACACTTCCCAGATAGGAGGTCTGGGTAAACTAACAGCAACCGTTAATTCCTATTCATTGTAACTCTTCCCTGCAAGAGAGGGTCAGGGAGGCAGGTCAGTACACTTTTTGACTTGGCTTGGTAATATTAACAAAGTCAGTACTTTGCCCATGGGACATAGCAAACTCCTGACGCCTAATAGATCACTCAGGCTGGATGACATGACATTGACCTGTGTCAACCCTGGCTAACAAAAGTATCTCTTAATCCAGTAGGAACAGTCAGAGAACCATGCTCTGATCATCTGCAGAACTTCTCTGGGGCTCGCTACACCCCTGGACAGAAGTAGCAATCTCTGCCAGGTCAGACAAGAAACTCATTATCCCAGGAAACATTAGAGGGATGTTGCTTCATTATCTCAAGCTAAAGTTCAGTTTTTCCACCCCAACACACTGGCAGGGGTTGATGTTGTTGATGATTACTTGGGCAATAAGGGCATGTGAACCTTGCTAGTCCGTGTTGTTTTCTATCTGCGGTCCTCCTCGTAACAAGAAATTACTGATCCCGTGCCAAGTATTTTCTGAGGCTTGCCAGCACGTGGCTTGGGTATGACCAGCCTGAGAGAAGGGGAGGTTCTGTGGAAATGTCAGCCAAGGAGCAACGGAGAAGTGTGTGTGTGTGTGTGTGTGTGTGTGCATGTGTGTATACAAGGGGGGACAGGATGCGAGGGACACTCTGAGCCAAGGAGCTTGCTTGCTCCCAGCCCAAGGCATGCCTTTGCCTGCCCACTCTCTTCCAAGACATTTGACTTGGAAGAAAAAGAAGGTCTTGCCTTGGCAGTGTCCTAAGAAAGAACACCCATTAAAATTAGTCACAAGTAAAAGTGGCTAAGCAGAGGCCTATTCAAATTCAGGGAAACTGGTGACAGACAAGTCACAGCATCTTATAAAATGCTCTTGGGTCCAAAGTACTTACAAAGAGGTTAGTAGGACTCTGGGACTATGCCCAGTAAGAACAGGGGTGAACATATCTGGAGACAGATACAGGGAACAGAGCTTGCTGCATCCAGCCACTAATATTTTTTAATAGGATTGATCTCACTGTCAGTTTTCTCTTCATAAAACAGGATTTACCATTATGTCTGACCAGGTCTAATGCTTCTGGCTGAACTGCACTAGCCAGGCAAAACAGAACTAGTTTGGAAATGCCAGGGAAATGCATGCGATTTTGGGCAGAAAACTGCAAATAAAAACATGATTGTGTAAATAATAGGGGTTTACCAACTAATCTCAAAATCCCTTCTTCAGCAGAAATTCAGACTATTCCATATTTTAAAATGCAGTTGGTGAGAGCACAAAAAGCCCACCCCAGTTTCAGCCCTCAGAGACTTTCTAAAATCAAGGTGATTCGGGCTGCTTTCCTTCTCTCACAACACTCCTCTGTTCCTCAGTCCATAAACACTCACTCCAGACCCACATTATCTGTTCAAGCTATGAATTTCATAAAAGCCTTTAGCACTTTAGCAGACCCATGCCTGTAAAATAACTGCACACTCAGTAAGAAACGTTGCTGAGCCCACCCACAAAACTAACCTTGGATTTGAGTTGCAATCTCAGTACTGCATGTCTTGTCCAAAACACATCACAGAAGCCATGTAGGAGGCAATGAGTTTCTGACCAGCCTTCTGAGTGCACAACAGAGACGAAAATTGCAGCCATCTGTCTTCAGCATTCCCATCACCCACCCTGAGTGTCTCCAAGTAGTACCTGGTACCCACTGAGCCCGGTCTCAATCGAGGAAGGAAATTTGTCCTTCTGAAATAAAAAAAGTCTTTTTTTCAAGACTCAGTGCCCACCAGTTCTGTACTTCTGCCATACTGACTGCTCTATCTTTTTTATTCCCTTTCTGTTGCGTTTGATTCAGAAATTTCTGATTCCTATCCTAGGTTACCAGGTTGCACATGACACAGCAAGTGAGGAACTATTATAGTATTTGATCTCAGTCCCACTAGCTTTAGCATAAACCCAAAAGTATCTCCTGCAGGAGGCAAGCTCTTTGACTGTCATGATCCAAGAATTTTGGCCTGATGTGACAGCCCAGCTGTTACACTGATTTCTTTGGCAGGAGGTCTTAATCCCATAGCATAGGATGGCAACTTCAGCTCAGTTTTAGCATTCTTTTAGGACAAAGCATGGCTTGACATACCTGACCTTTATCTTCCCACATGTCTAGGTGCAAATCCTCATTTACTGGCTTGTTGAAACTTTAGCTAAGCTCCAGTCTATTTAAAAAAAAAAAAAGATAAGTGTGACAGGATTCACCTACCCATAAATTTGTCAGGACTGTGTTTCTGCTGTTCCTTCTCTTTTCAATGAAGACTTCAGGCACACAGGGAGGAGTAGGGGGCTCTGCCCAAAACCCTGGAGATTTCCCCGCTCATAAGGACAGCATCTGCCTCTATGCTCCTCAGTAGTTCTAAAGCTCTCATCTGTACTAGTAAACAAAACACACCCAGGACACACATTTGGCCAAGCCCCATGGATGCGTGTGCCCGTGCATGGCTCTGGCAGCATGACACTGGGATTCTTTACCAGAGCCAGTTTGGATGTGATCACCCCATTTTAAGACGGAAGAGAACTTCACCATGTGAGTAGCATCTGGGCCATGCCTCCTGCTCTCAGGGCAAAGGACTGCCCCTGGAACATCTTATTTAGTAGCAGAGCCACAGCCGGTCAGGGCTAACAGTGTGCTAGTCTGGTCAGCCTCAGCACAGACTGACCCACCCTCACTCCTGTTCCTTGCCCAGCTCTCAGGCCTCTTCCTCTGGTAGACCTCATTGGACCTTTACTTGGGTGTTTTGGGGCTGAGATAGAAAGCAAAGTGCTAAATTGTGCCTGAGAGAGCAGCAGCAGCAGCAGCAGCTCTGAGCATGGGTGATGCAGGAGAGGGGCAGGGTTGAGGCAGCCACGGCAGCACAGCAGAGGACATCACTCCCAGCAGAAGGGATCTGTGCTATTAACAGTGCCACGAGGGAACAGCTGCTCCACTTATGGTCCATGAAATATTTATGAAATAAACTTCTGGAATGTGATAAGGACCTTAATAGGATGTCACCTCCTAGGGCTAATGAAGCACCAGAAGAACTGTAAAGTTGCAGTCCTGTGGCAAAAAGCAGCTCTGAAAGAAATCCACCCCTCTCTTCTGCTGCTTTCATTTATAGTACATAGGCATGTTGTCAGGAAGCCCTTTATGACAAGCACTGTTCAGACAGAGGATTAGCAACGACTACATGTGCAGACCTGGGGAAATAGGTTCTGAACCCAACCACGTCTCACCACTTGCTCAGGAGGACAGAGTCTTGTCCTCGTGGTGGAAATTGTTAGGGCCTTGAATGCTCCTGGCTTTTGTACATCAATGCAGGCTACAAGAACATTCTGTCTTCTTAATCTGGACTGTGGATTTGTTCAGCCTCCCACATGGATGTTTAATACCTGCTTCTCAGGACAGTAAGAGAAGAGACTCATGACTGGGGCAGCCAGAGCAGCACGAGATGGAACATGTCACAGCTGCAGTGCTTGGTAGACAAACAGCACCACTGGGCTGAGCACAGACAGAAGACCATCGCAGTGATGCCAGCACTCATACTATCAACGCACCACCCCAACAGATGAATGTATTCAGTAATTCCAATGTTGTTGCAGTGCCCTTTGGAAGCAGCATGAAAACCGGACCCTGGGAAATTGCCCAGTACTCAAAGAGCCTACGCTGTGATTTCATAGTAATGTAGAAGTCAAAATCTAGCTAGGCAAGTTCAGGCAGTCAAACGATTGGAATCTTCTGACATTTTTCTGGTTGCAATGTAGATACACAAATCAATGAATATCCGAGCAGGCAAATCATTAACAGCCCCTCTCCTAATTTCAAGTATTTATAAAGGGTAGCATGTTGTACAGGTGGAAATTTGTGCTAGGAGGCACACAGATACTGCACCATGGGAATATCCTGGCTTCCGCCACAGAAAGCTATTGCAAGCAGAGTAACCACCTTTCCTTTGTGAACCATAAAGCCAACTCTCCCCAGACATCCAGCCTAGCTAGTACATCAGAACCTAAAAGCAGCTTGGTGGCAGGAAGGCAGTAAGAGGAGGCAGGTCCATGTGCATGCATGGCTTTCACCTGGCTATGGTACATCCCATATTTCTTCATTCCACATAATCACAGCTACTAGGAAATGTCAGGGGTATTAAACTGGCTGCACTTGGGTTTGGATGCACAGATTTCCATTAGGAATATTCTCTCCAAACTTCTGGTAAAGCATTTTGTTGGGTTTTTTTTTAACACTGCTTAAAACCATTTGAGCTAAGAAAGTTCTGGAGAAACACACTGACACTTTGAGTGACATTTTAAAATCTCTTCTCCCATGTCCCTTTTGGTAGGAGTGGGGAGGAATTATTCACCGTTTATTTCTCACTACCTTTCATGAGAACTGTTCACTGAGGTGATGAACATTTACATAAATCCATCTGATCCGTAAGTCCTGCACCATTTCTTAGTTTTTCCTATAATATATTCACAGGCAAATGTGAACATTTCAGCAAAGAAGCAGTTAATGTTTACTGCAAATTGTAGCTGCAGTGTGCTCAGGGAGAAACAGCACAGCTGGCAAAATAACCTCCCTCTAAGGCCTGATTTAAACCCCAGGAAAGCCAGAGAGGCTTTTCCATGCTTTTTAGTTCAAGTAATACTTATTTTGTCCATCCCTTGAACCACTTACACTCCTGTAAAAATTGGATGGACCTGCAAGCCAAGACATTGCAAAAAATGGAAAATATTTTCAGGTCTACTTATTTCATTTGGACAAAAATATCCTTGAAATAGGGTGTTGGATGCTTTATTGCAAAATGACAGAAAGATGAAAACATGGAACAATTACTTCTAAAAAAAAAAAGGGCGGGGGGGGGATTTCATTTTTCCCCATTTAAAAGCCTGGTACTTATTTATTTTATATACAGCAAGTTCTTTTCTTTGCATTTCAAAGTTTCTGAATATCACTAAAGACCAAGCTATAGCCTTTCTATTTGATAAATGGCATATTGGAAAGCTGTTTGCTATAAATAATTCATGGACAATGAAACTGTTCCATTGGCTCTTCTTTATTCCTAGATAATTCCAGAGGAAAGCGAGGAAAAAAGATGAGAAAGATGTGTACAGAAAACTAACATGATATTTTCTTTGCTCTCGTGTCTATATGATGAAGTCTGAGGGGTGTACAGCCAAAGTGCACCTTCAGCCTAATGAAGCCAATCTTCCTGAGATCCCTCAGCAGCCAGCAGAGAGAGAAGCCTCTTTGGAGACCCCAAATGTCAGAAAGTTCAGGCCACCACAGACAGGGAAGTGGCAGGCAGAGGGGTGGTGCTAGGGCAGATGTCTGCCTTGGTCCTGGCCACCCCTTACTGGGAAGGTCTAATCTGCAACCTCTCAGAAATGAGAATGGGGTTTCTGGAGCGCACCTCGTCTGACCTAGTGTCTGCCCAAACCCTTCAAAGAAGCATGATGCTCCCCAGCATGTCTTGCACTTTCAAGGAAGGAAGAGTCTTGCTTCAGTTCAGCTCTACTCAGGGCTGGGAAAGCTTTGGTGAAGTCAGAAAACCCAGGAAGAAATTCCTGAGAGTGCTGAAGGGCTGAGTCCCCTTTTCCTTAATACAGCTTTCAGTACTTCCAACTTTCACAGGGCATCTGCTTCAGTCTTAGGTGGAGAAAAATAGAAAAAGGGCAGCTGTGTGGATATATAGGAACCCAAGACATTTGCATTTCTGTCTGCTGTAGTCAAAAGAAATAGACAAGTGTCTTCTTTTGCTGCCCTTGGAGATGGAGAAGAAGAACCAAAAGGAATATTTTCATAACTGGACACTCTTAAGGACACCAAAATAGCCCTCACCTGGTTCTTATAAGAATTTTATTTCAATGCAACTTTGCTCCCTGGGCACAGAATGACCACTGCCAATGAGCAAGTTGCTCTCAGCAAGGAGGAAAGAAGGATATGAAGCAAAGATGATATAAAGCCTGTGAGTTCATGCAGGATTTATCACTAACCCCTTTGTTGTAACTGAAATAAATTTGCTTCAAAATTGCAATCTAAAGCCAGCAGGGATCAGTCTCAGTTGTCAAAACTGTATGTTACAAAGTATTTGTATTGTGCCTACACTTCATGTGCTGTAATTACCTTCTGTAACAACCTAATAAAGTTGATTTTAAAAGTCTATTTCAAAATATATTTTTTTTAAAGAAGCATGCCATCTACAAATTCCCTGCTCTTGTTCTAGGTAGCAATCTTGATTTCCCTATTGGTACTGTGACTCCTTTACAGTTGTGAATATGGGTCTTTTACCAAAGCTCTGGAGCTTGTTGTGGCCTGGGGGTAGATAATCTGAAGCTCTTAATGTTTTCGGAGAGGTAAAGGACAGATTCTGCTAATTTATAGAGGGGTGAAAGCTAATCTTCATAGATGCAGAATTCCAGGAAGAGTTTGGTCTTTTCAATCATTAGTCCTTGCTAAAGCAATATCTCAAATATTCTTTACAGCTTGCAGTTATATATATTCACACCAGCCCTGTTTCAATGTAGGCTTGAGGCTTGGCAGGTTTCCTGGATCATAGTCTTGTGGTCTCAACCAACCAAGGTACAATGGCAGCGTGGCTGGGGGAGCATTGTGCTGCCACTGCAGCGGGGTCTGAGACACTGAAGTTCCCCTGTAGCCATCCCTGGCATGAGCATCCATCCTTGCCAGAGGACACCTGTTGGCTCTTGCCACAAAATCTCATTGAGGCTGGCCATTATCTGATCCCAGAAGGATTTGTTTGGATAAATTATTTCTACAGTGAGGATCTTTCAGTAAAAAGTTTCAGCTGAAGTTTGGTGCCCTTACTCTTCCAAGCATGGAAGGCAAAAGAACACATTGAGAAGGATTAGGGAGATTAGATGAGGCTTCATTGAGAGGACTGGTTAAATAATCTGCTGTCACGTTCAGGTGAAGAAAGGCCTTGTGTGGCTACCAAGAGGCAACCCCAAAATGAACACAACTGATGAAATCAGACTAAACAACAAAAAATAACCCTGTAAGTGGTCTGTGTCTGAAAAAATACCTCTTCGCATAAAAGCAAAAGTGTCTTAAAACATTTTAAAAGTGCCTTAATTATTCAGTGGAAGGAATGTGGATGTGCGACTTGTTGGGTGCTTGCAGCCAAGCAGTCACTAACAATTTCATTCAAATGCCCCTCAGGAGGGAACTTTCACTTCAGTGTCTTCTGAGAGCTGCAGACCTACTGAAAGTTGGACAAGCTGGGACAAGAGAAGGAAAGCTCACCAGATCTAGTGGCTTTTAGATACCAAGCTGTTTTCTGCAGGGTGGCAAAATAATAATAATAATAATAATAATAATATAATGTACAGTTCTGTGGGGGTAACTGTTCCCTGTGCCCACAGCCTGACTGAATCCCAGGCTACCCAGAAGCAAGAAGCCACATTGCAGCATCCCATTAAGTGTATAAGTGCATGTTTAGCTCTACGTGAGTCAGCTGCTGATTTCAGAACAGCTCTTCTCTCTTAGCATTGAATGTTTTGCTGAATCAGGCCACAGGCAAATTTTCATGCAGACATGTTACATTAAAATAGTGATCTTCTTCATGAAAAGATGGATCTAGTCTTACTCTAGCCATTTGAGATTTGCCACTGCCCAATAAGGGGGCTTTCTGTAGTCCAAAAATTGTCAGGGAAGTGCAAATGTAGCTAAAGTGTAGCCAGCTTCAACATTTTAAAAGCTCTTTCTATTTCATTAGCTAGAAGCCACATATGTAGGCAGTACATGCGATGGTGATGACGAGTATGTAACCCTTGCTCTGTGTATAGCATAGTAGTACCATATATCATGGCTCCCAGAGCCAAAGAAAGGGAGCATGACCCTGTGTCCCAGCAGTTTGGTCCCACACCCTGTTAGATATTTAGGCTCATCAGGTTAAGGTCACTTCATTACTTTGTTGCTATCCTAACCTCCCCCTAGTCCCTGTCATCCCATGAACCTTGACTGCCTCAGTTTGCAGTGCTGGATGAAAAAAGCCACCCACAAGCAGTGTTGGGAGATGAAAGCCTGTTCTTCCCTAGGCTAAGGGAACCAAATCCAAGTCTTTCATTTCCCAGGGACATGCTATAGTCATTTCTCATTACACTCCAGGCAGATGACTGCACAGCAGACACCAGTGTCACCAGTGAATTTAGTGAGGACCCTACTCCTAGAGTTGTGGGACACAAGTGCGGAGACCAATGTATGAATCCCAAGGGAACCAGGTGGGACCTCTGGAGACCTCCAAGTGATATGCTGTGCCAACCCATAGTCCCTCTTCAGACCTTGTAGCCAAACATGGCAGTGCACAGTGAGTGTGGGCAACATCTAGGCACTTACTGTTACATGCCTTAGAACTATAGAATCATTAAGGTTGAAAAATCATTTGTAGTCACACTTTGGTTCTGTGGTGACTCAGTTCTGTCTCAGTCCCTCTTCAGATCTCAATCATCAGTACTACTGCTAGCCTGCCAGGTTTAATTTTGCAATCAGTGACCGTTTTCCCACAGGCCATCAATATCATTCATTTTTCAGAGAGTCTTATTCTGGCAGTGGGTCAATAAAGGACACTGCTGTTGTTTGGAGCACTGCTTTGCCTTTAGTAGCAGTGGTACCCACTGGAAACCTCCAGGAGAAAGTCAGAAGCCAATCAAAGGGTTGTCTCTGAGGGCAAAGTATTCCAGAAAGGCATATATAGAAAAGGTTCCCAGGAGTCCTCACTGAGCCTCAGAAGTCTTGCTGACAGGATGGCCTTGACAGAAGCAGGAGGTTGAACTTCCTACCAAAGAAGTCTGATCATGGTTTCTAATTAATTTAACCCCTGATTAATTTTTTGTTAATCTGGTTCTTTGGATTATGCTGGGTGGAAACTATTAGCTCCATAGTATCATGTACTCACAGCTAATTTAGAGTATGACTGTTAGGGACTAAGAGTTTTCTCTATGTAGTGACAATGTTTAATATTGTGTAAGAATTACCCATCAGCAAGTGTGTTGCTAATGAATTAATTTAGCAGATAATTTAGAGTTAAAAGTTGGTATGATTTGCCAGTCTTCTAAGCACTCCCATCAGTGGCCTCTAACAGTCTAATTGATATCATGAAAGATACACTGAATTACATAGGCAGGACCTACCCAAGCTGTAACTGTATCTTGTGTCAGCTATATGTAATTTTATTCCCACATTAAAAGCTGCAGTATAGCCAAAGGCTACTTCTGAACTTCACAGTCATATTATTGCTGCCCTCTGATTTAGGACCTGGTAAACAGAACACTTGTTTGAAAAGTGAAATACAAATTGTTGGGGCAGGATGTCATTTGCCTGATGGTTTTGCACCTCAGAAGTCCTATTTTCAAGCTCTTCTAACTACAGTAGATGTGCATTTGCTTTTCAGTTAAGGTGGAGTATTCTTGTTTTCTAAGATACTTCCAGGTGTTGGAGCTGCAAGGAGGAATTAAAAGATACTGTAAAACTCCTTATAAATCACAAGACTTGGCAAGTCTATCCCAATTAGAAATCCAAGTTCTGAAAGATTTAACCCGGCTTTTGAACTGATAAAGGGATCTCAACCATGTCAGAATTTTTAATCTGTTTTAACAAGGGCAAGGAATTAAATCAGTCCACTGACTCAGTCACAGTTTCAAGGAAAGGGCTCACACTCACAATTAGGACAACCCTCTTTCATTTCAGGCTCAGCTAAGCTTCAGTCTTTTACACCAAGAGCTCATGGATCAGTCCCCTCATGTCGCCCTGCCTACCAGGCTTGTATGGAAACCTCCTTCTGGTGTACTCTGGTGTACATTCTCTGCAATTGAGCATAGACATTTTTCTTGTGATCAATATGACCACATTTTGATCTTGATTCCACCATCGAGGTGGCTGTAAACAACTGTGGCACATCTGCCCTAATAATGAGAAAGAGAGGAAAGTTATTCGGAAAAGATGCTGTGCCTATTTAAAAGGCCAACATGAGCTATAATTAGGCAATACTCAACTGAATGTGGAGGAGGT
This sequence comes from Todiramphus chloris collaris, assembly GCA_025345505.1. Classification (NCBI taxonomy): domain Eukaryota; kingdom Metazoa; phylum Chordata; class Aves; order Coraciiformes; family Alcedinidae; genus Todiramphus; species Todiramphus chloris. Next base: position 55,281,366 of record JANVCC010000021.1, on the reverse strand, counting down.
CCCTGAGCTGCAATGTAATACATGTGTGGAATAGAGGAGAAACAAATTTATAATGCCAGCTCAAAAAAGCAGATAAAATAGAGAATAAAATTGGGCAGTTAAAAAAAAAAAAAACTAGCATTAAAATCTGCACTGAATTTACTGAACAAATTTTAGCCCAAACTTTCTTTTTAGCCTACAAATGAACTCCTTCCATGTCTAAATGTTTCCAGCCCAGAGAAGGAGAGAGGTGAGAGCACAGACAGATGAAAGAGCAGTGGCCTTGGGGAAGCCAGGACCCTGTTGAGTTGTCCTGCAACACCACAGACACTTATGAAGGCATGGCCACCCTAGAGAGGAGGCAGGACAGCCCTCTCAAGCAAGGCAGTGCCCTTCAAGGCCACCTCAGCTGCTCAGCCCCATCTACCTCTGCTGCTCCTCATTGCTCCTTTCCAGCCAGCAGCACTAACAAGTTGCCCACTGCTGCTCAGTGTAGTGTCAATCAGACATGAGTAGCTCCAAAACACACAGGAGCTCAGAGGAGAGCAGAAATGGCAGTTCTTCTAGGGCACCTTGGGGAAGCCCTGATCCAGGGACCTCTGCACCTCCGGTCACTGATGGTGCCCCATTCCCTGGGAAGCCTTTGGTGCAGCCAGTGAAGAACATCACTTGAAATTCATGTTCAGCCAGCATGGACTGGAGGTAGTCACCCCAATCCCCATCCAGGGCTCATGGGCAGCCGACACTGGCCAGGGGCTTGCATGAGCTGAAGAACCACCTTTGCAGGAGTCAAGGCACCCAGGTGGACTGGCACAACCTGCACGTCCATCCCAGCTCTGGCAAATGAGAGATGACTGGAGTCACCCCCCTCATATGTACGGTATGTTTTATCAGCAAGCACTAAGCACTTATCAAGTTGCAACTTCCTTTTTAGTCTCATTAACTATTTAGCTTTACCTCGGGATGTGTAAATAAAAAGGCATCCCTGAAGTGTACCGCTGTCTTATTTCTGCCAGACCTTCAAGAGGACTAATGGTACTTCCCTCACTGGAAAGAAGTCTCTGACCACTGACAGCACATGGAGCAAAACACTTGGTAAAAATGGACATACACCAAAAGAAAAGCTGGTTTGGAGACTAAATCAGCCCCGCCTGATTTACCTCTCTGATTCAGCATACTACAAATTTCTGACCTTGCATCGATTTCTGATTTCAGTGGGGACGGTGTTTACAAGAATCAATTGTAACTCGACCTACTTACGTTTTCTTGGTCTAAGAATAGCGTGTTCAGGCTGCGGGTGCCTGCCAGGACTGACAGCTGTTCCTGAGATCACTATCAGACATACTTTTAAAGGGTGTTTTCCACTTAAGGAGATCTACAAGATGCCTTTCGCCTTTTTTAGGTTTTCACTTATTGATGGGGGGAGGGGAGGGGAAAAAAAAAAATCATTTCAAAGCAATTGTGCCCTAAAAACAGCCTTGCAGAAAGCTGCCCGCCTTCTCCCCGCAGCACCAGTCAGCAGCTCTCAGCTCACCATTTCAGGACACTCATCTCCTGCTGGTTCACTGCAGGCTGCTCCAGGCCCCCATTTTACACCTGTCTTTCCGTTACCCTTTTCTGGGCTTTCCACTTCATTCCAACCTAGTTTTGCAGAAATCAAGTACACTCAGGGGTTTCTGGTGACAACTAAATATCTTTGAATTTTTTTTTTTTTTTTTTTTTTTCCCTTTTAACTTTTTTTCCTACCTTTGGGATTATAGAGCACCTTCTAGGTAAGAGCTGTCAGATTTTCAACTTCCCTTCCCTGTGAGAAACACTTGTGTTTTATGAAAACTGAGACTGAAAAAGAAGTGATTGCAAGTATCGAGAGTTCTGGGGGAGGCAGAGAGGGCACAGAATAAGGCTTGAATTCTTATTTTAAAGAGAGCAAAGGAGGAACCTCAGCTCCTTCTAAGTTGCAGGGTGATAAGTCCATGCAACTCCCTTGGCGCATTCGCCAGGGGTCACAAGGGAGGCCAAAAAGCAGTAGCTGGCACGTCCCTGACCCCATGCCCTGCCACGACAGGCAGGCCATGGCACTGCCCTGGTTTGTGCCACGGTTGCATCCTCCAGGCTGTGTGACTGGTCGGAATCTCGCCACATTGCCCAGCCCCAGCGCATCTGCCACACGACGTTCATGAGCACCCTAGTTCTTCCTGCAGCCCACAGGGCTGACTCTCCATGGGGAGCTGAGCAGGAACGGGCACTGGAGACTAATTCCCCTGAGGATTTATCACCAGGGTTTGCAAGGTGCGGATAGCCCACAGGCGAGTGCTAGGCCGCAGCCCTTTGCAGCAGGGCTACAAGCAGCAGGGAGGGCAGGCCGGGCATGAGGCCTGCAGCAGTAAGTGGTCAGCAGCTTCCCCGTTGCGTGCAGGATTCCCCCAGCAAGTCACAGCATCCAGAGCCACTGCCAAGTCCTGCCCTTTGGTGCTTCTTGGATGCTGAGTGCTAATTACGTTGCACATTTCTCCCTGCTGAGAACAGCTGACAGGTCTTGACAATAAAACACGTGCTTCCGTGCTGCTATTGAAGAGCCAAATGGTCTCTTTCTCCAGGGAGCACCGGGGAGTAGCACAAGGGAGACTGTGGAGGAATCCCCATGGGGATCTTCACTGCATGGGCGCCTGTGATCCTTGCCTGAGAAAAATGCCTTGTAATGCATTAGACCAGAGTCTGCAGATCCCTTGGCCATGATAGGTAGTGAGGGCTAAGCTGAGTGAAGGGAAAAGTGACTGCCATCCCCTGGACAGACCTGTGTGGGAGACGAGAGCCATGCTTTCTGTCCTGCCCATGTAGAGTCACAGAGTCACAGTCAGAGTGTTAGGGGTTGAAAGGGACCTTGGAGATCTTCAAGTTCAACCCCCCTGCCAGGGCAGGATCATATAATCTACCCTACAACCTAATCTACCCTAACACAGGTCACTCAGGAATGCATCCAGGCGAATTTTGAAAATCTCCAGAGAAGGAGACTCCACAGTCTCTCTGGGCAGCCTGTTCCCAGCCTGTTCCAATGCTCTTTACAATGCTTTCTGTAAAGAAGTTCCTCCTCATGTTAAGGTGGAACCTCTTGTGCTCCAGCTTATATCCATTCCCCCTAGTCCTACCACAAGGCAGGAGTGAGAAGAGGCTGTCCCTTTCCTCTTGACACTGAGCCCTCATATATTTATAAACATTTATCAAATCCCCTCTCAGTCTTCTCTTTTCCAGACTACAGAGCCCCAGGTGCCTCAGCCTCTCCTCATAAGGCCTGTGCTCCAGTCCCTTCATCATCCTTGTAGCCCTCCGTTGGACTCTCTCAAGCAGATCTCTGTCTCTCTTGAACTGGGGAGCCCAGAATTGGACACAATACTCCAGGTGAGAACTTCTTCCCCTGCTGGCCCTGCACCAGGGCTGTCTCCCTCCCCAACTACAGGATTACTGCATCCTACAGGTTTGCCTTCTGGTTTGCTCTGAGATATTAATTTTCCCCTCTCAAGCACAGGACCAAGTGGTACTTTTGCTGGGGCAAGCCTGGGAGCTCAGCTAGTCAAATCTTATTTTGATTACCAGTGGCCAGCTTTTCACCATGGAGCGTGGCTCTGAGACATCTTCTCTCCTGCAGCCCCTGAGATGCACACCAAGCCCTTTCTCTTCTGGCAACCCAAACCACTACCCCACTGTGCAACAGTTTACAATAAGTGTCTAACAGAAAGTTAGAATCAATCTCTCCATTCCCCAAACCTTTGGAGACTAAGGATGGGATTTATCAAAACCCATGGAGACCCTTCTCTAAAGCAGAAAGTGGAGCATGAGACTCCACTGTCTTTTTCTTCTTGCTTTTGATGCTCTTTTTGGAGACTATGGATGACAAAGGACATGCCCTGGTAGGCCATGGCCAAAAACTGATCCTGAGAGGCTGAAACTTAAATGATTTACAACATATATTCTCTCAGCCTTAGAGACAATGGCAAGAAAGACAGACTGTATTTAAAATACAGAGAGTTCCTCAGCAGAGTATGTTTTTTATTAATGTGGCATTGATTTGCACGAAACAAGTGATATTTATTTATACTTGTCACTCATAATGGACATGTTTTGATGTATCACTCTTTGTCACCTGATCACTGTTGCTAACTGCCAAGGCTTTGTTATTTGCTGCTTTTGGATACCATAGATCACTTGAATCACCCATGATTCATGCCATCTTCCTGGCTGAGAACTGTAGAATTTATGAAATGGAGACCCCTTATGTCCTCAAAAAGTACATACAGATAAGTTCAAACATGTAATGACTACCTTTAATTTATAGTGTCTTAACCATTTGGTACATAAAGGTTCTTCACCACACCCACAAAGCAGTTTCAGCAAATGCCCTCCCAAAGTCATTGTTACCATCATTGTATTTTATTACTGCAATGGTAGTGTCTAAAGATCAGAACACCACCAGAAAGCACCAAGAAGTTAAATAACAATAATATTCCTACCTTAAAGAACTTCTATCTATGTACAATAGTATAAAAAGAGGTAGCTAAACATATAGATTTTATTTGCATTTAATGCAAATAAAACAAAAAAAAATGCATTTAGTTGCATTTATTTTAAGAAAACTAACAATGCTATTGGGGGGAAAATATCCCACTGACACAATCAAATATAATGTCCTTCATTCAAATTCTCCAGCAGAGAATATTTCCGCATTCAAACACATGGAAAATTGTGACTCACTTGGTGTGTATTCATTGTAATATTCTATGCGATGCTTTTGTTTTGCTCTATTTAGCCAGTCCTCAATTTCAGGACAACCTGCTTTGTCTCACCTCAGCACCGGAGTTCTCATCACCTGCCGCAGTGATGCACAAGCTAACCAGGGCTGTGGACTGTAGCCTGGTCTGAACTGGCTAGACAGTTGTTTCTTCTGACCCAAGAAAATGAACAAACTGGCAAATTGTTTCTACACAGAATTAAAATGGAAGCATATGTTATTTTCCAAATATATAAAGCATTCTTTTCCCCCTGAGAATAGTAAGATATTATCATCAACACACATTGTCTCGGGCCATGACTCCTTCCACACAAAGTTTCATGCTTTGTTGTTTGTTGGGGTTTTTTTCATGGTTTCAAAGAAAACACCTCTCTGGTTGTCTGAAGAGCTGAACCTTAGTGGTTTCCCTCTTTCTCTCACAAATATGCCCCAGCTACCACACCTTTCCTTCCTCCTCAGGTTTTTCCATCACAGCATTAGGAAACAACTTGGACTCCAGGGTGCCAACTCATCACTTTATTATAGATTCATAGACTCATAGAACTGTTTAGGTTGGAGGGGACCTTCAAATATCTAGTCCAAGCACCTGACCATGGGCAGGGACATCTTTCCCTAGATCAGGCTGCTCAAAGCTTTGCCCAACCTGACTTTGAACACCTCCAGTGATCAGTCATCCACAACTTCTCTTGGCAACCTGTTCCAGAGTCCCACCACCCTCATCATCTTCCCCTCATTCAGTAGTTTTCTACTACGTCTAACCAAGGAGTGCATTTAGTCTTCCCTTGTTCCCCAAAAGTGAAGGCAGCTGCTATGGCCAAAAGCTTCTGCATGTTGATACGGCTGCTCAACCCCCAGCACACCAAGGTTTTTTTCATTCTCCTTCCATTTGGTAGTGTTTTCAGTGCTGGTGTTTTGAAGTCAAAATGCCTGAGTGCAGGCTTTGGGTAACACATTGTCCCCTCAGAGCAGAATATGTGTGGGACTAAAAAAAAACCATCACATTATCTTTAATACTTCTTCCACCTCAATTTTGACCTGGTTGGAAGCTACTTTGCTCACAGAAAAAAACAGAGTCAAGTCAGAGTGAGGGAATGGATAACCTGGCCATTAAACTTTAGGTAGGCACTATCTCACAGGCTGCATGGCACCTGTGTTCAAGCTACAATGACAGTGTCCTCTGAGCTATCAAACATCTTTGATAGGAAGGAGATCTGCACTAAGGTATGTCTCAATGTAAGCTACTAAACTGTGTTTTGCTTTGAGCTTCTTACTTCAGAAAAACAGAGGAAGCCCTTGAAATTAAAACTCTTCCTCTGTTTTTATTAGCAATTAATATCGAGCTCAGTGAATGAAAACAACATTGAAAAATGAAGAAAATGCTTCATAGAATTACATTATGCAAGTTGTTTAAATGGAAAAGCATACTTGCTTTATTGGTGTCCATATAGCCTGCTTTACAGTCATGTTCTGAATCAGGCTAATTGCTCTTGCTTCTGCGGTTTAGAGGAAAGGCAGAGATGCACGCAATTGTCAATGCAGATTAAAACTCATTTACAACCTCAAAATCTGCACAGTGTTCTGCAGCAGCTCAGCTGAGCCACAGACACACACACCCCTCCTCTGCCTGATCTTGACCATGTTGAGAGAGGCAACAGTTTCTCGCAGGAGTGCTGAAGTGGGGTTGTGCTAATGCTCTTAGAATCATAGAATCATAGAATCATAGAATCATAGAATCACTATGGTTGGAAAGGACCTCCAGGATCATCAAGTCCAACCTTTGTCTCAGCATTTCTCTAACCACTACACCATATCCTCAAGCACCACATCTATTTGGTCTTTAAACACCTCCAGGGACGGTGACTCCACCACCTCCCTGGGCAGCCTGTTCCAGTGCCTAACTAACCTCTCAGTGAAGAATTTCCTCCTAATATCTAATCTAAACCTCCCCTTATGCAACTTGAGTCCATTTCCTCTCATCCTGTCATTACTAATTTGAGAGAAGAGACCAACACCAGCCTCCCTACAACCTCCTTTTAGGTAGTTGTAGAGGGCAATAAGGTCTCCTCTCAGCCTCCTCTTCTCTAGACTAAACAAACCCAGTTCCCTCAGCCGCTCCTCACAGGCCATGCTTTCCAGCCCTTTCACCAGCTTTGTTGCCCTCCTCTGCACTCGCTCCAGCACCTCGATGTCCCTCCTGTGCTGTGGTGACCAAAACTGGACACAGTACTCAAGGTGCGGTCTCACAAGTGCCGAGTACAGGGGTACGATCACCTCCCTACTCCTACTGGTCACACCGTTTCTGATACAGGCCAGGATGCCATTGGCCTTCTTGGCCACCTGGGCACACTGCTGGCTCATGTTCAGCCGCCTATTGACCAACACCCCCAGGTCCTTTTCCGCCAGGCAGCTCTCCAACCATTCCTCCCCAAGCCTTCTTGCTTCCTTTTTAATTTAATCAGGCTCTCTCTCACAACTAGATGACAAATAAGCATCCCAGGAATTGATATGGATCTGCATGGACATGTACTGAGGTAACTTTAGTGACTTTTTATGCGGCAATAATTTCTCTGGTACAAATTTCTGTTAGCACCAAAGTAACGTATCTGCCAAATGGGAATTAATTATCTTACATTTTACTCTCTTGAGCTGAAAACAATGTCAGTAACTTCCCATTTCCTACCTATAAAGAAGATTTGCTGCTAGAAGAGTGGATCTCAATTTGAATCATGAATAAAACCTTCAGATCATCCAGTCCAGCACTCTGCTCTTGCAGGATGTTACTTGGAGAAGGGCTCCAAGCCAGTTAAATCAATGTACAATTGGATTTGGAGCTTGGCTTTATTTTTTATTTCGTTCTGACTTCCAAACACCAATGGCCAAAGATGTCGCATTACTGTGAATTCTTGCACATATAGGGAAGACTCAGATCCCTGTGTGTTGTCAGCACCATGATTACTTTGTGAAGAGTCTGTGGAAGTTTTAAGTAGAAAAACAAAATGTTGGGTTACTACTGCCAGCTTCAAATATTTAAATATCACGAGTCAGATTCCCTCAAATGCAAGCAAACAGTTTTCTTTAAATAGCAGCAGCTAAGCAGCTCTCTTGATTTAAGCTGCTTTTATCCCTTTGGATCACATTTTCTCTGCAAGCACGAGGGCAAGAAACTTACTTTTTGTAAAAGGCAAGACCCTCACCTCGTCTCAGATCTTCAAGACCCACAGGTCAAAAAGCTCTCAAGATGACGTTAAAAATCACAGGTGTGCTAAATAAACCTGTCTCCAAATGCTGCTTTGGTTTCCAAGGGCATTGGCTTGGCACTTGAGTGAGCATTAGGTTTCTTCTTTTCTTCAGTGCTCTTTTGTTTCACATCCAGGGGAAAAACCAGTAGTTCTTCAGAGAGCAGTGTAATAACATCCTTGCAAGTAGGTCCAGAGTCTCCTTTCCCCCTTTGAAATGCCTTAGATTATGAGATATTTTCAAGTTTAAAAATTGCCAGGGAAGGAAATTTCTTTAGAAGTGTCCTTTGAGTCAAAGATAAAAGTGATGCCCAGCAGGTATATGCTATCAGTAGTCAAAGAAGAGATGAACTCCCAGCAGAAGCTGTGAAATTCACTCCCTCTAGTTCTGCTGCTGTATATAACTACACCATTCTCTGTTCCTAAGGGTTTTTTCATGATATTTTCCCTGCGAACAGGACTTAGGCCAACAAACATTTCATGCAATGACCCAAACTCCTTCAAGAGGTGACACATTTGGACACCTCTGCAGAAGGTGGAGCACCCCAGAGCTGTGGGAGCAGGCACCAGCTTGAACTTCAGGAAGGTAATCTTCAACTTCCAGGTTTACAAATGATCTTCTGGCATATCAGTGAGCATTTAATATCTTCTGCCTTGGGAAATCTGAGAGTTAATGATACTTTTGGATGCAATGTTATGAATGCAGGCAATACTAAGATCCCTTAGCAAAAGAGGGAAAGCTCTGGAAAGGCAGGGTAGGCATCCAGACCATGTACCAGGACAGATGCTGGTGGTGAGAGGAGTGTTTCTGAGAAACCTGCTTTTATCTCCTGCAAATCTGTATTACGATTTCAGCCCGTATTCCTAATTTGCCCTCATGTCAACCATGTTGGTTGTCACTCTAATTTAAACATGGGGTAAGTCAGGGACTGAAACTCAACCTCAGGTCTGTGTCCCTAACTCTCTGATGCCACCTCCAGCTTCTCCATGGAAGCCAGGTATGCAGAGGAGACTGACACAAGCCACCTGTTCTGGTAGGGCAAATTGCAATGTTAGATTCACTGGTGCTACAACATTAAATTAATGTTGCACTTTAAAGGGTCTTTTCATGGACATCAGGAAGGAAATGTTATTCTTGTCTTGCTAGATAAATTAACTTTTAGAAATTAACAACATTCCTAAGCACATCTCTAACTCACAGTCCTTCTGAGGATCAGACCACTCATAAGCAACTTCTCATCTCTGACTCCAGAAGCATTTGTAAAGGAAGCTGGTGTCTTCCTGTCCCCCTCTAATACCTGGGAAACTTGAGTTTGGAAGATCAAATGACTTTCCCCTGCAACCTAACAGTCCTGTGGCAGACCGAGTCTCCCTGGCTCAGCTCCTGGGGTCCTGGCTATCAGGATGGCAGCTCAGACCATGGCAGTTTCATTGTGTTATCTGAGAAGTTGTAATAAAATAGCTTATGTCCATGCTTTCTAAGTAACCTGGACTTCTTGCACCCCCATTGTGCCAGTATTGCAGGTAGAAACCCAATAAGCCTGTGCTGACTCCTGCATACCCAAACAGCAGCCAAACAATACCATAACCCTGGTATGCAAAGGGCCTTTAATAGGCTTCTTCTAAGTTAACTAAATGTTGCTGATGTTCTCTGATAAATAAAAGCCCTATAAACTGTTCCCAGTGGTACAGTACTGATCAGGGAGAACTGTATCTCAAGGCAACTCATAGCTTTATGTCAAGAATATGCTGAAGCTTCACCATAAATAATTAAATACCTTTCTAAAATATTAATGCAATTTGTTGATGGCTTCTGTTTTGCTTACAGTGTTTCAAAGATGTTGACTGTAGGCAAGTATAGATCTTATCTCTGATGAAAAAAAGCTTTGAAAATAGTCTAACACCTTTGCAGTTGAAAGTGTTTCTCCAGACAGGGACTTTTAACTGAAGTGTGCTGTCTGGGAGGCAGCATTCCTAAGGAGAATGATTTAAAGATCAAAACAGAGTGCAGTAAAGTCACTGCAAACAAATCTATTCAGTATTTGACCAACTAATATCAGCCAATTACAAATGACAGAAGTTTGATGCCATAAAGCCACTTTCAGAAGTATTCTAGTCTAGATAGAGATGATCTAAAACAATAATTGACATTATTTCCAAACTAACTGATACTGAAAGTGGTTATTCAAGGCAATCCAGTGCTGAGAAATTAGATAACAGACTGTAGTACATCACCTTCCCTGTTGTAGCTCCCCTTCATTTTAGAAGAGCTTATGGGTACCAAAGTAGATGTTATCTCACTAAGAAGTACTGTCCCAGTTTCTGGAACCAATCATGATGCTGCAGATAATTAGAACTGCATTTTTAAACTTGGAGAAATGTAATGGCTTTTCCAATTATTTTTCTGTTTGGAAAGATTTGAGGTTTCAAATCAGCTGATGAGGATGCACAGAGGAACCCGGAGTATTCCAGTCTCAACCCTCTGCCAAGCAGAGGGCACAAATGCCACATCTCTGGTGCCAGCTTTATGATTTAAATACCTGTCTAAGCTCACTCTTCTAAGAATGATCCCACTTGGCCATGGGCAACTTCTGTTGTGAGCCACATGCCCCCTGCACCCAACAGCTCCAAGCTGATCCAGGCCTAATATTTCTGTGCTGTTTATCAGTGACAGCAGCCTGAAAGGAGCAAAAGTTCAAGGAAACGGAGAAAATGAAGTACAGAATCAAAAAAAAAAAAATCTTCTGCCGCTTCTAAGTAGAGTCCCAGATGTGGAAACACACCCCTCACATCCCTGCCTTTGTGCCATCGCAGTAAAATAACCACTTTCAAAATGCCAACGTCAAATCGCCTCCAGTTACTGCAGCGAAGCTGCAGACGAGCACTGCTAATCTGTTGTCCTGAACGCAGGAAGCGATTGTTTGGGCCATTATCTGCTGAGCACAGATTCCAGCACTGCACACAACTGCAGGGCGTTGTTGGTATGCTGGAGTTCGCCTGCTCTGGTGTTTATGTCAAATGAGTTCACCTAAGTACCAGCATAAATGCTGAAACTCATTATTCCCTCCTAGGAGTGTGCTCACTCCATTTCAGAACAAGAAGAAAGTGCTTCTATTGACTCGCACAGCTTCATCAGACACCCAGGGCAAGGTTTGCCTGCAGACCCATCATTGCAACGTGATCTCACACCCAGAGAAAGGTTTGCCTGCAGCCCTGTCATTGCAACATGACCTCGAGTCAATTAGGCTATTTCAAAATAAAAGGAGAATATTGAATGTCACTGGCAGATGGTGAACTGCTGTACTAAGCTGATAAAATCTACATGCATTTTTGGTGAACACAAATGAAAAGAATAAGGAGACAAAACTGAAATGTTGCTAGACCTTGGAGAAATGTGGTTTTCTGGGGCATGTTCTGCCTCAGCTGGGCAGGAATAGCAGAACAAGGAGCAGTGTCTTCAGAGGGGGTATTCTTCTGCAGCCTGCCCTGAATCATGATGCTGCCTGCATCAGTGAGATTCCCAAGAGCCCCCACTCATGACAGAGCCTAAGCAGAATAATCAAAGTCTTAAGTGCTTTGTAGCTCAATCCATTTACCTCCATAAAGGATGTGCACAGCTCCCTCCCCACCTCATACAGCACCAGGCTTTGGTGGAACCATGTTGGGGCACAGATGTTTTTCTAAGTGCCTCGTCCATCTTTCAAAAAGGACACTTTCAAAGCTACCAAAGTACTTTCAAATTGCTTCTGTATAACATTATTTGCTTAGATTCTTATCTTAGCAACTTAACATCAAACTGTCACCGCCTGATCAAAGCGCTGGAATTCACACTACTTTCCCTCTTTGCTTGAAGAAGCAAAATTTATTAACTAGGTTATTAGAATAAAAGCTTAACACTGCATGTGAATAAAAACTTAACACTGTATGTATTCACAACGTTTTGCTCCCACAAATTAATTTCTGACTGAATACCCTGCCAGAGGACCAAGTTATAACTGAGACAGAGATCAGAGTGCACAGAATTTTAACTGGATGGGAAGAAGTCCCAGAAGGACACAGCTCTGCTGCATCTTGATGATGTGGTGGATTGAAGGCTGCTGCAGGCCTGGCAGAGCTGGAACCACATGAGCTTGTGCAAACACAGTTGCAGGGCTTTGCTGGTGTTGGAGTGGGTCTCACTGCAAGCACCAGAGCATGCACAGGAATGGGTATCCTTCATAATGAAAAGAAGATTTATTCAGCTTTGCATCCCTGAAGGAGGCAGGATTACATCCCAGTGACAGGATGGCCAGGTGTTCAACAGCACCATGTCCATGCCAGGATGTCAGTGAGCCTCAGCTCTGCCTGTGTGGGCCATATCCCCAGGGCTGGCTGCTGCAGATCTTGCTTAAGTGATTTCAAACTGACCCATCACACCACAGTGTCCTTGCATACCACCCTTGTCTGTGTGACCTTCAGCAGCAAAAGGGGAAGAGATGAGGCCAGAGATGGGCACCATGCCCATGACCCTTGTTGCTGGTGCCCAGAGGGCAACTCAGGACTGCATCCCACCTGACAAACTGTGCTGCCAGGAACCAATGCAGAAGGACATGTCCAGTCAGGCAGGACTAACCTTGCTTTGTTTGAGAAAGGGGAGACCAACTCATACAAGTTCATTTCAGCCAGCAGTAATCCATCACACTAGGAATGTGACCAAAATTCATCCCACAAAAGCATCCATAGGACAAAGCCCTTACTGGGAGAAATTAATTCCCTTTTTTAAGGGAAGAGTTTGAAGGATTTGGCCACAGGTCAGCATTTACCCTGCACTAACATTTGAGGCCATGACCAGTCTTGTACTGGTTTCAGTACATGGTTCATGCCACATGGATACAAATCCATCAGTATTGCCTGGAGGACATGGGGCACAATCCTCAGAGCAGTTCTTCCTTGAGGAGAAAGGTTGATCCAGTAATAAGTAACTCAAAATGCAGCATCCCCAAATTATAATCAAAGCTGAATATTGGATCGTTTAATGGAATTTCTCTGATTCATCACTTCTGCTGAGTGGTGGTTAAATGACCTGGAGCAAATTGAGACAGTCCCTGTGGAAAACTTCATAACACTACCAGCAAATTAAAAAGCAAACTGCAGGTCTTCTTTAAAATAATCTTAATTCAGTTTGTTGCAAATGTGACTGAGTACTGCCAGCAGCCTGATAATGCTACTACAAGACAGTTGTACTCCTTCACAGAAAGAAAGGGTAGAAGTTCTTCAACTCTCCTCATTCAATATTGAGATGAAAGGCCCTTTTCTTTACAAAAAAGTTGCTAGCTGTCAGTAAACCATAATCTTCATGTTGGGTTAACACCCTGGTTTGGGACATTCGTCTTTTGATTTGTGTTTTGAAAAGTCATTCATGCTTAGACAACTCATCTCCTTCCCTCAAGGCAGTATCTTTTTTTCCCAGCAGTCACTCAAAAGCAATCAAAACATCTGTGGAGGAACTGTAGATGAGAGACAACAGACACCTCAAAATTACAAGGGTTTTTGAAAACACCTGCAGAAAACCCAGATGGGTGTTTGATGCAACTTTTTATGGTTCATTAGCAGCAATCATTGTAGCATATTGGAGCCTCTGGAGTGCCTCTCTCACTCCTCTGGGTGACTTGTTTCTCCCTCATCCCAAACACTGCAGCCCATCGTGGTGGACATTACTGACTTTACAGAGCAGCATTAAGGGATGAAGATTGTGTGCTCTGCAAACTCAGGGCCTGTCCACTAACAAAAATAGACCTTGGTGAAAGAAAGCCTGGCCCAGGCACGTGCATGGGCTTGACATTTAAGAGACTGTCATCACACTAGCACTACCACTCGTCACCGGTTGTTCCTGGATGAAATACATGCAGATTCATTCCTGGCACCCAAACAAATCATTGCAGAAAGCACATAGCAAAGGGGAGCAAAGGACATTATAAAAGGAACTTGGAGCATGAGTGAGGTGGGCCTGGTACATTTATCCTTGCTCTGTGTCCTGAAACGGTGTCAAAACAGGATCATGTTGTGCATCTGGACCTGAAGACACAGAAGAATTGCTGGGTCCTCTTCCACTGACACCACCTGAGCTATCTGATGGTGAAGCTAACTTCTGCCACAGCTTTCACTGAATGAAACGTAATAAACTGGCAAACAGTGGCCTGTGCTGGTTGGACTTCTGCAGACAAATTTGTGGAAGACCATTACAGACCATCAGCTTGTCCTGGAAGGCAGAACCATGAAGCCCCAGCTTTAAGAAAGGGAGTGCAGTTGTAGGTAGTGTAGCTGTGTCACACCACCTGAGTGCAGGGCCAGTCAGTGGGTCTTGAACATTTTAGCTTCCTCAGTGATTCCTGGATCCTGCTGCCCTGATCATCCTTGTTGCTAAACGGTCTTTTCCCTCCCAGATAGTCTCTTGGGAGTGCATCGGTCAGCCTGTGCTGAAACCAAACTGGTGTGTGGTTCCTGACAATGATCACTCCAGGTGGGCAGCGTGGACAAGGCTGAACTGGACTGGGCTCCCACTGTCCTCTGCAGCCTCCCAGCACCCTCCTGGGAGACTTCACTCATCAGACAGCTCCCCATGCTGCCTGCCAGGGCCTGTGAGATTGTAATGGGTCTGTCTGAGCTGGAGTTAATTTCCCCCATAGCAGCCCTCCCAGCGCTGTGCTTTGCACTGAGAGCTGGCAAGGTGCTGGTCACACACCCGTGCTGTGGCTGCTGCTGGGCAGGGCTCACACGGCACCAAGGCTGGTTTCCAACATTCCCCCTGCCATGGGATGGGGTGGACAAGATCTTGGGAGGGGACACAACAGGGACAGCTGACCCAACCTGACCAAAGGGATATTCCATACCATATGACATCACTTCAACAATAAAAGCCAGGAAAAGGAGGAGGGGGAGCACATCAGCTTGTCCCCCAGAGCAACCGCTATGCATTTGGTGCCCTGCTTCCCAAAAAGGGGCCAGACATCACCTGCTGATGGGAAGTAGAGAATAAATCTGTGTTTCCTTTTTCTTCCACATGCACCCTTGCTTTACTTTTCATTAAACTGCCTTTGTCTTAACCCAAGAGCTTCATCTTATTTTCTTCCCTCTAGTCCAGCTGGGGCGGGGGGAGGGAGTGATAGAGCAGCTTGGTGCGCATCCGGCATCCATCCAAGGTCAAACCACCACAGAGATGCATCCTCTGTTTCAGGAAATAAAACCATTGGCGTTTTTTTTTTTATTGGTGGACCGTGACTCACCTTTCACACCTTCTCAGACTCTGCAACTAAAGAAACCCCAAAAATAATAACAAACATCTTAGAACCACCAGGGATTTCCAGAAAGCCCAAAGAAAATGAGAGGTGAGTACTATGAAAAAAGGATGCAGCCACTGACTGTAGGCACAGTGGCGTGGCCGTGGATGATGTGTACTGTGCTGAAATGGCCAAAGGGCTTACACAACGCTGTGTTTCCTCCAACTGCTGCCATTCCCATTCAGATTGATGCTTTTCTCAGGCTTTGGTGAACACCCAGGGACATACTGCCACCCCCACACTCCCAGCATTCTTCCTTAGGCAGGTTCTTCTCCACACACCTCCAGGAGACCAGAGTGTGAGCACCAGCCAAATTACATCATGTTTCACAGTTTCTCAGAAGAAGTTACTGCAAGCCTATCTTTGAGGAAGTGCACCTTGGTGGGGAGTTCCTTATGTTCCTGTTCCCTTCTCCTTTATGCTAGACCAACCTGCCAAAGAAGATGAGTTTTATATTATTTGGGCAAGAAAAGCAGAGAAATATATTTGTAGCAAGCAAAACAGAAGGAAAACAAACAAACAAATAAATAAATAAAATAAAAATACAAGGCATAGGTTAAATTTGGTGTTGTTTTGTTGTTTCTCATGGCCCTCTACATGTTAGCTGTGGTGAAGCTGGAAATGCCTTCCTCTTTGCAGAAACAAGACCTCAGCTGTGGTTCAACCTGCAGCCTTGGCTTAGAGGCCAGAAAACCAGCCTTTTTCATTTACCAGTACAGATGTAGCCAGTGACCTGGCTCTGCAAGAATCCTATATCTCACAGTGTTTTGCATCCTGAGTCAATGTCTCCCAGATTTACATAGCAACCTGACACCTTGTATCTGTACAAGATCCTTACCAGGATAGAGGGTAGAGGTGGTTCCAAATCCCGCTACGTGTTCCTCACTGACTGTGGCAAATCCTTTCCAGGAAAACTCATCACCTGTGTATTTCAAAGTGGACCCCGGAAAGTGAGGCTGGACCCAGATTTCACTGTAGTGAAGATGATTTGGGGTCCATGCCTTCACCCTGTCTTCGGGAGCACAGACCTGTGCTGCTGGAGGGCCCATGACAGCCCTATTGCCATAGTGGATGCTCTTTGTAGAGACCAAAGGACACTTACCTTTGGCAGGTGGCACTCCACTGGAAACAGTTCCTGAGAAAACTACCCCAGCTGCAACACATCCTAGCCAAGGGCTGGGCTCCCTGATGACCCAAGAGAACTCCCACAGCAGTTCTTGCAAGGGTTAGGGATAGGTGAGATGTGCCTGGCACCCTGTCCCGCCTCTCCATGTTTCCGTGCTTCCTGCCAAACACCTCCCCTAGACTAAGGAAAACAACCAGGATAAGAGTAAAATCTGACAAGACCACAGAGCGTGTCGCTGTTCACGAGCTGGTGCAACACAAAGATAAGATGCCATCTCCTGTATGCACGCATGAAATCCATAGGTAGTCCTCAGATCGTATCTAGCTAATGCAGACATTTATCGTGTTGGGACAACTAGACAAACACTGCAGGGAGGAAGGAACCGTATCTTTGCGCTCACTGATTCCTGGTTCACCGAATTCGTAACCTTAATATCGCATTAACACGGCGTGTGCATTTATGCTGTAATTGCATTCCAGCTGCCTGAATGCTCCTCTTAATTTAGTCAGGCTACTTTAGCTTTGCTGTGAGTTATAAATCATTCTTGCTGTCAAGAAACAAATTAATTTACAGATGTTACAAGAGATAGGATTACCCAGCAGGATTTCTTTTTTTAACATATGCAATGTATAAACTTCATTAAATGAAAGTAATTTCTTCAGGGAAGTCCAACAGGCACTTACATTAATGGCAGAAGGAGACGAATTACAAAGATTTTTGAGCTTTAGGGAGCATCACAGTCTCCTCACAACTGATTTGAAGGAGTTCTGCTGCAAAGAGTACAGCAAAGCAAGAACACCAGTAGTATCCCGTACCTGTGCAGGTTTTTAAGTACTCACTGACTTTTCGAGGACACAAATATTATGCAGCCACAAATATTAACATCAGAACACGAAGTGGTGGCTTATTTGAGGTTGGTTGCATCTTTGCACCTTAAGTGAGCTTTTTCAGTCAGTTCAAATTTTTGTCACAGTTTTGGTTAATTTTTCAAGGAAAGGGTGTTTCATTTGCTCAATAGCTTAATGCTAAACCCTAAAACATTCCCCACTTTGTTACAAAGATCTGTGTATGGATGAGCTATGTGGTTTAGTAAATAATAATAACTTAAAAGCAAAACCAGACTTTCCTGGACTACTAGCAAGCAGCCATACTCTTACGCAGTCCTCTTCCTGCCACTTTTACCCTATTTCCAATCACCTCTTGGTCACACATAGACTGAGTTACACTTTTGTGCTGTGAAAAGTGCACTTTTGCCTATCAGAGTTCCGTTCCTAATCAAAGTAATTAGATACAGTGTCAATAGATGGTGCTGAAGAGCAGCAACACCGCCCTAGACTGACACAGCATCAAGAATATTCCTGAAGAACTACAACTGCTGTCACTAGCTGCTGTTTACAGAAACTTTCAGTGACCTGTACTTCTGGAGATATTGCACTTTTTCCAGCCATTAGTGCATAATAAACTTTGGTATTTCTATTAAAAACATCTTGGCATTTTAAAATAAACATAAAATTTTCATTTTGTACAATAATATGTCTCTATAATTTTTTTAGCCATCTTTTTTAATGCTTTCTTTGGAAGTCGTCTGTGATATAATTTCAGTATACATTGGCAGTTCTTCTGGAGTACTCTGGACACTCTGACATGGTGATTTATGAGAAAAAAACACACCTTTCAACTGTAGTCTTAGTGATCTTCCTGTCTTGCTACACAAGCTCTGCTCATGGTATTGGCAGCCAGGGAGACTGGCTCAAGATGAGCTGGTCAAATGAAGTTTATTATGAAAAGGGTGATGTCATGAGCTTGAGTTTGGTGATACTGACCCCAGGCCATACATTTAAGATGAAAATATCACAACTGTTCCCGGCTGGTAGCTTAACAAAAATACATCAGTCTTGAAGGGCATGGGAACCTGCTCTTGGAAGCTGTATATCCTCAGAGGGCTCTGAGAACTATAACTTTCTGTCTTGACTCTTATTATATCCAAGAGCCAGCTCATGAAAAAAAAATCAATTCTCTTGCTTCCAGAAGAGATTAATTCAATATTGCTTTGGGAATTTAATATGAAGATTTAAAAAAGATACTGTAACTAAAGTCTACACATTTGATTCTGAGCAGTCGGATGCAACGTGTTGACCTGTGTAGTACAAGAAATCAGATTTTTACTTCTGGCTCTTTTCTATAAAATATGCAACTTTCAGTCTTGAATCCTCTTATACAAGAGAAAAATTAAATTCTATCTGAAGCGGGGTGAAGGATGCACACTGTGGATACCACTGCACACAAATCTTATTCAACCAGATATGGGTTTCATATAGATGCTAAACAAATCTCTCTGTGTGTCTTTCATCTCTCACATATATTGTGAAACTTCTGACTTGGATATCCCCTTATGACAGACACTAATGCTCGTAAGAATGGGGCACTGCAATTGATTGAGGTCTCTAGACTTGGCTTGGTTTCACATGAAACTGGGCACTGAAAACAAGAAATCTCAAGAAACAAATATTTTTGTCTCCAAGGGAGAGACGAATGCTCCCTCCAGGGGCTGCAAAGAGCTCAGGAGGGTCAGACCCCAAAACCTCAGATGCTGTTAGTCTGATGAATGCAGGTTTAGGTGTAGCCTCAAGTTAAAAATGTAATGCTCTAGAATCAGGTTTTCATCGGGCCTAATACTTAAATTGCCAATACGCTGTATTTTGGTGAAAGACCAAGACAGTCCCAGGATCCTTCACTTTGCATTTTTAGGAATGTCTGCTTGCTCAAAATTGTTCATGATTGATCATGTAGCTTGTGCAGCTTCACTCTGACAAACTTCCTAAATTGACTGAAACAGGTATTTTCAAGACAGCTGTGTATAACACAATGAAATATCCCACAATATATAAAGTGTGAGTGAATGGTGCTGACAAGAACTGATATGCTTGTCCCAGACATCACATCGTACAGAACTGCGTATGTGAGACTTAGAAAAGGTCAAAAATCTTAAAATAGCTGATGTTCAAAAGCTCATCCTCTCTCTGAAACTATAGCACAGATAATGTCACCACTCAATTATTGCTGCACTATTTTCTTTTTCCAACGCACCATGACATTCTGATATCAGATAAATGTTGATGTCTTATAACCGAACCTTGGAGGGAGGCTCTATGTCACACATTTTTATTTGGATACTCAGGCTTAATGCAAGTGACAGCTGGATTTTTACTCCAGCTTATTCCAATGTTAAAAAGATATATGTTAAAGACTCATCCATGCACCTTGTATCAGAAGTACCAGATGATCTGGCATATGTGATCCATTAACCGAACATTTGTTTCCCCAGGAGCAATACATGTGTCATTTGCGCTCTGAAGCAATGCATCTTTCTTAAAGAATCTGGACCTCCGTTCTTCTGATTCACAGGACAGCAAGTAGAGGCAATATATCTAGCCCCTGCCCCATGCAGAGCGGGTTCAGGGGACTAGCACCCCATGCTTAGGATTTTGCAGGGTCAGTTTTCAAGTGCCTGTTCTATCCAGAGCCTGGACTGCACTACCGTGCCAGTTTGTGATGCAGTGCAGTTCTGCAAGTCAGCTTTGTCTCCTCTTCGTCCTCCTACACAGGGATGGGAGTAGGAATTTAGGGTAAGGAAAGGCAGAACACTAGGCGTGCACAATTGGCTACTGGACACCACCCCAGGCTGCCAGAGGAGCATCCTGCAGGAGATCCTGCCCCCTGCATCCAGAGGGCTCACAACGAGGTAAAAGAGGGTTTTGCATCATGGAGATGGCAAGGGCATAGGGTCATTGACAGAAGAATTGACTAAAAGTATCAACCTGTCCTCGCTTGAAAGACCTTCCAGACCTTCTTGGTGGCATTAACACGTTAGCTGCTGACAACGTGGCACAAAAATCTTTTGTGTGACATTAAAACACAGCCTGTATCTGTGAAACAGAGTTTTAAAGTTTTCAGTTCAGAATATAAACCTCCTAAATCCCTAAGCTGTCCTGCTGTAAGTGCTGGGGAATCTGAACTGGCATGCTGCCCCACACTGCTCCACTCTCCTTGCAGAAGTCCTGTCCGGTCCAATTTGCTCAAATCAGATTACAATCTACTATTATGGTCATATTTTTAAAGCCTTGGAAGAACAAATCCATAGTTAAACCTCACATGTGTTTTACACTGTTTTGATTTCAGTGGTCTATATATTGTGAAGATTAGCTACTGCCTGTGCACTCACACCACAACACAAGATGGTCCTGCATTTTGAAGACCAGCCAAAGTCTGAGTCAATACATTCTTCTAGGTACTTTCAGATAAAAGCTACATTATATTACCACTGATCATACCACTACTTCTAGAGAATAAATAAAATACCATCCTCCATCAAAGGGAGCATTCTACATGGGAGGGGACCGAGTATCCAAATTAAAATAAAAATTAATACAAGCCTAGAAATAATACCATATTTAGAAATACAATATACTACACTACCACAAGCATGATCTTTGTTCTGTCATACTATTGGAAAACCACATAATTAAAATATTTTTCTGTTTGCACTACAAATTTAATGGCATCCAGACTTCAATAACCAAATGTAGGTGTTTCCCCCTTGATTCTGATGCAATGAAGAGTCAATATTCCTTAAACACAGCCTGATGATACTACTGTGTTTAAGAAGCACAAAGCCTTCAGGGAACTGTTTGTGCAATGATCACCTAGAAGAAAAGCCAAGGGGTGATCCATTTCCTTCCACAATTCCGCAAAAATGTAACCCCTAAATAACATATCTACAAATTCTCAGAAAATATCACCAAGGATGCACTGTTTCTTTACATGTAATAAGATCTACCCTTACTTTCATTCGGATTCATAATGTGGCATAAGTGCCATTCCTGAAGTATGGACAGCTGTAGTTATTTTTTGCCCCAGACAGGTAGGCAATAGGTTGTGGTTATCTAATTTAGCAACATTATTGCCCAGTTAGAGCAATATCGTAGATTAACATTTCAGTCAGGTGCACTTTATTTTTTTGGCACAGTAAAGCTCATAAGTTCTTCTGATGTTTTCCAATATGTGCTCTACCATTTAATTCATTGCTCATTTCAAATGAGTGAAGCAACCCCCACCACAACTCAGCAATGAGAAAAAGATGAGAAAATTGGGTTGAAACATCCCAGAGAAACGTGGTTGCTACTTCTCACATGGAAATCTCACTAAAAAGTGTTCTTGGGTTAGGTAATCTCTCTATAGAGTAGAAGCAATGGGATGGCTTTTCTTTTTCTCTGTTTCTTTCAGTTTCTCACTGACTTGGGTCCCTGTCTTTGGCATTTATTCTGCCCCCTCCAAACACATTGCCCAGGCACAGGCCACTCCAGCACTGCACCACCACAGATGCTTCACCCCACTCAGTCCACCCCAAACATGCTCTAAGTTTGTGTTACTTGGTGCTAATGGAAAATATCCAGGTTTGTCCCTGGGGAAACTGCCATGTCCCCTTCTATTCATGCCAGCACTACGGGACATCAGCCAATCAACATCTTCTGGTGGAGCTGCTACATTAGCAAGCTGCTGCACTAAGCAACCTCTTTTACTCCTTGCTTTGGCACAAAGGAAAAACCTCTCCCTGCTTTTCTCTTGATGGGAACTATCAGAAGGGATGCTGTGAACTCAAGAGCTAACTTACATTTACTTTTTCCATTTTCCAAGGCCATGCTTTCACCTACTGGCACCAGCTTTTGATGACCACGCTTTCCACGGCATTGCTATTGTAACTCCAGCTGCTGTCTTGGGCTTTCTTTTTGTTTCACAGTGATCCATCACCGCCATCTGTGCAAAGGGTCCTGCTATTTTTCCTGAGGTGCATGAGACCGATTTTCACGCTGCGCTGCATACGGGACATGCAGGCACACCAAAGCACTCTCTCAACCACCTGACACACACAGTTGTTTTAGCAAACACCACAGAGATGCTGAAATGCCACCCAGCAACCACAGAAAGAACACACTGCAGGTTGGGCCCATCCGGGATTCATCTCATCCAATTTTAGCTGTGTAAAGGTTAAGCATCTAAAGTAATCGCATATGGACCCACACAGCCATCAATCTCAACCACATGCTGCAGCATCATTTCAGAGATCCCAGTGCACCTCATCCAGCCTCCATAATAGGCTTCAGGTTGCAGGTCTCCTCTAGATCCTGGGTCCTATCTGCCAGACCTTAGAGCTGCCACAGACTCCATAGGGTGTCTCAGCTGACACCTGGGCAACTGAATCATGCCCCCACAGAGAGGCACCTTTGACAGGCCCTCAGCAGCTTTTTCACACAAAATATCTACATTTAGGAGTTAAATCCCATTGTGAGCCAATAGGCGCAGAGTTCTGAACACTCACCCATAGACCTATGGGTTTTCTTGCTGTTTGCTGTGTTACTGTACAGTTAACTAATCACACAGGTAACAGTGGGTGGGACTTTGATTGTAAGCAACTGAAATTTGGCAGGAAGAGCTACAACTTCATTCAGATGGACTCTCTCGGGTATTTACTGGGTCAATGTTTAGGGTAAGCATAGTCTACTAGACCTGTAACAGCTGCTTTCTATTAACCACTCTCCCTTCCCAAAGGGAAAGAGAAAGGGAATGAGGGAGAGAGACTTATTAATTAAAAAAATAAAACAGCTTTAATGAAAATAATAAAATGAAACATACACAAATATATACAAAACCAGTATCCAAACCAACCACTCTGATGGAATTACATCACCATCACCACTGACACTGTGGAGCAGACACAGAGAACGTCACAGACTGGGCCCAGCAGCAGACAGGAACCAGATTCAAGAGCTGGCTTCTCATGCTGGATTTAGGAAGACACAGATCAGGATTGAAAACAGAATGGGCAGAGTCTTCTTCAGATGCTGGCCACTGAAGAAGAGAGGAAGAGACAAGAGCTTTACCCTCACGATCCCTCACCTTTATACTGAATGAGATATAGGGGCTGGAATCCCTCACTGGGGAGTTTGGGGTCACCTGTCCTGTTCGCTCCTCCCTGCAGGTGCAGCCTTTCACCTTCTGCATCCCCAAATGTGGCACACAGGACCCAGCAGTGGCCTTGGTCTGCACACCAACCCTTGGCAGTGACTCTAACCATGGGGTGTTATCACTGCTAGCAGCAGACACTGCCTGTGAGAACAGGCTGCTGACTTCAGACAGTGCAGTTGGTTAGAAGAACTGAGATGAAAAGTGAAATCACTGAACAGAATTAGTTCTGTTCTCACTCAAACCAGAACATACTGCCATCAGACTTCGTAACCCCACCTGGTCTACAGATGCTTGGTCAGCTTTAGCTGTATAGATGTCTATAAATGCACCAGTTGAGGTGTCTTAATCTGTGACCAGAAGCTTATCCAAGGGTAAAGGAAAAGGTAATTGGTCCCAAATGCTTTTCATAAAATACCAGCATCTCTTCCCTGATTAGTTCATTCACAGAAGGGTGAAAAGGCAACGTTCATTGCTGTATGATCTGCTTAATGTTTCGTCTGCTATCACTAAATAAAATCAGGTAAGACTTTTGCTGAATTAGTTTGTTTGTATAAACTACACCAGAGCAGAGAAAAGCAGTCTATCATTTGATCACCTGTATCTTCAGAAAACATCATATTTACATCTTATAGCAAAACTCAGACATTAAAAGAATCATTTGATCAGTAAAAGCAATTAGTAGAATTTTAAACAATAAAGAAATTCTAGCTTAAAAAAATAAACAAACCAGAAGCCAACTCTTCAGCTGATGAAATCTTTATTATTACTTCATACACCTGAGATATGAAGGCTTGTACAAAAAAACCCCAACAAAATAAAGTAAAAACCCAGTTATCGTTTTACTGATGTTTAAAACTGCAGCCTCATATTTTTTAATCATTTATTGTAAATACAAACGGGGGACCAAAACTGCCAGTAAATCTACTGAAAGCATTTAAGCTTTTGGAAATTATGTCATTATTGTTGCAATGAGGATTGGCTGAAAGTTGTTTCCATTTTTTTAAGAAATGACAATTTATTCAAATCATTCCACAGAAACATGTCCCATTTCAGGAAGAAATTCACCTAGAAGCAAACTTCAGTTCAAGCCTTTTTTGCTGTTTCTTCCAGTAAAAACCCCATTCATTTCTTACTGAACAGAGCAAAGCCCTGACTTTGTTTCCTCCTCCTAGTGGGAGCACACCAAATAACAGGCCACTGAGAGAGAAAAAGAAGGGATTATAAAAAAACACCTATTCAAACTTCCCTTACTAGCAATATTCAAAATAAAGTATTTGTAGCTGCACCAGCAACTACAGGAAGTGCAGCAATATGAAGACAAGAACAATCTGGGTGGAATGTAAGAAGCAAATCCTCCAGTGGAGGAATGAGGTCCATCAGCACGTGGAAGGTGCATGTACGTAACAGGGGTTGCAGAACTGGATCCTGTGAGAAGCTGAACTGCTTTTGCAAGATGCTACTTGAGGGTACCCGGCAGTGAAGTGTGGAAACCATGAAGCCCTCAGACAGCATACTGCAGAGTTAGGTCCCTAATGCGATATAAAACATATTCGCTCCTTTTAATGACCTGGGAGCTTGCCTTGGCTTATTTTTCCCCCAGAAGCACTTGCTGTTAATTAAACATTTGAAAATAACCATCTCTCACTTTCCCGAGGCTTCACATAAATACTACTCAGTCTTCTTCCAAGGGCCAGATTTTCTGCAAGGGTAAATCAATACAGTTTCACTGATTGAAAACCTGGCCTTAAAAGTCTATCCAGTGCATTAAAAACCGGAACAGCATGACATATGCCTTGGCAGTAGAACATTTCTCCAGATTAATATTTGAGGGAAATTTGGCAGGAAAAAAAAAAAAAAAAAAGGCTTTATTTGGAAATACTTCCATTTCTTTAATCAGTGCTGACCACCACAGTTTCTCCTCTTGTGAACTGTACAGTTACAGCTGCAGTTTCACTGTCATTCTCCTCCAGCTTTAGTGCAGCATTGTCCAAGCCAGTGCTGCCAGGTTGCGGCAAGGCGGTGGGTTCTGCCGTCCGAGTTGGAGTGGAACAATACAAGATGAAACCCACCATGATGATAACGAAGGACAGGATATAAAGAACTGAAAACTGGCAGAGGAAAGAAAGAGATGCGTTAAGTCTCATCTGACGTAAAAACATGTCAATGATGCCTTGTTTTAAGAATGCGAAAGCTACCCTTCCTTTTAAAAATTATTTTGATGAGGATTACCACCATGATCTGTATTTGGGTCTGAAAATCAAAATTCAACAGCTCCATTCACAGATAGACTCAAGCTGCTGGCTGGTTTCCACTGCAGCTCATCCTCAACACTGCTGGACAGGGAGTTTCCTTAAGTCTACATACAAGAACCTTCACAGAGAGAACAAATGGCTGCAAATATGGTGATACCAAAAAACAGTAGTTTACAGATGCAAATGCTGAAACACTGTACCCCTAAGAGAATTTTGGTTCACCACAGACACGTATTTCAGGACCTGGCAAGAGATGAATGTCCTACTGCAAGTCACCAGAGCAGCTGGTTCTCTGCAGAGCTCTCTTAACCATCTGCAAAGCTAGATAAATGTTATTACTGGACGTAAATCAGTTTCCTCTCCACACCCACTAAGTCCTTGAAGAGCAGGATACTGGGCTCTTTTTACAAATTGGCATTTGTGCTCTGTTAAGAATGGCATGAGGTAGGAGTGTGAACTGCTGAGGTACATCAGGCATCATTCACTATTGTTCACTTGCCTTTTAGAAGTCCAATAATTGCCAAGATGCATTGACCTTGACCAAAAAAATAAAATAAAAAATGCTTACTTCGTAACATCAGATTCAATAATACAAAGTGTTCAAGTTATCCACAGCCAGGAACACTTTTTCTGCAGATTTGTTAAAATCCTCCATATTGCCTTTGCCAAAACACAGCAGGATGAAGGACACAGCACATTCTATATCCCACTGTCAATATTCCCTAATCTCCTTAGCTTCTTTAGACATGCTTGAAAAATACATTCTAGTTTATCAAGCAGCAGAGCTGGATGAAATGAATGGTAGGGCCTGGATAGCGGACTCAGATCCAAAAAAGACTGAGGCATCTACAGTTAAGGCACTGCAACTCCTAGCTGGCAGCCCTTTAGCCCAGAAACCCCTCAGACACCACCATGCAAAAGGAAAAGCAGACTGAAACATAGAGGTCTTGTGATATGTGTCCTCTCTCCTCACCTTGTTGGCTGTTTGACTAGAGGAGCTTGGACTCAAATGTTCATTCTGCACAGGAGGAAACAAGAAGCTCTGAAGATGTCCTGAAGGAGGCAGCAGCAGCATCCATGTTCCTATCCCTGACTGACCCATTACCATCAAACGGGCAGAGCTTGGTTTGTATCAAAGCACCTACATGACTTCTCCAGAGTGCAACCAAAGTCCACGAGCAAAATCTGTGTTTGTATGCAAGGACATGTGCCTGGCAGGCAAGACTGGGCAGTCACAGCAACTGCCAGGGCCCCTCTTGCAATGTATACAAGGCAGTAAGGCTCTCTGATCCTCTGCAGAACTAACTCCTCCATCAGTGGATACACAGACACCAAGCCAGGGTGCCAAACCTGTTGTAGCATACACATGATTCAAGGCCTGCCTATGTAGCTACTGACACCGGTGAACCTTGACCATGCTGCTTCAATAGCCCTACATTCTTTCTTCCTTTCATTTTTCAGGAGGGCTCAGTGGTCTTTTTGTTTTGTTTGTTTGGGGTTTTTTTTTCCGTTTTGGGCTGTGTGTGTTTCTTTTTTTATTTTCAAATGTCACAGCAACTTTGTTTCAGACCCTGATTTCATTCAGACCTTTGCAGCTTATAGCCCCATATTCACTGTCAAGCCTAAAAACTACTTGAAGTGTTACTAGAGGACTGTAACTCCATCTAGTGTCTGTACTTGCAGTATACTCCCTTCTATAGAAGTTTACATTTTAAAAGCATTTGGAGACCTTTTCAAATTTCTCTTGAGAGACTACAGATATAATGACCTCATTAGGAACAGGCACAGCAAAGATTCTATTATGGAGTAAAGGGAAAAAAAGTGCCCATCAAAACAGGTATGCAAAATTCACCTTAAACAGACACGGTTGGGGCTGAAAAATTGAGTGCATTAGCAAAACACTGAGCACAAGTCAAAACCTCATTAATTTCTGGGCCTGGTCCCTGCTACAGCCACTGTACATTTGTGCTGCTTCTGTTTCAGAGCAGGCTCAGAACACAGCAATTCTGAGCTCTCCATGGTGCACGCCGCTCTGCAGCCCAGCCAAGACTTCAATGGCTTGCTGTGAAATACCATCTGTTAACAGGGAACAGAGAGAGATTCCTTGCATTCTTGTTTGTAGATTCCTGTGTCCAGGATGCTTCTTAATCCAGAAAATGTCCTGCCTAGTTTCTTCACCTTGTAGGTAAAGAAACTATAAGGTTAACTTGGATAAAGAAACTACAGGGTTAAGTTGTCAGTAAGATTTTCTACTGCTAAGTCTTGTGTTAAAAGTCGTATGAAAATCAGGCTCTCTCAGGTCTTGGTTTCTAAGCTAAGCTATCTCAGATCCTCTGATTACTAAAGATAAAGCATTGCTACTGCTCCCCTTTTTGCTACATCATTGTTTCTAACCATAGATGCAAGTTCCTATTTTAATAAATCTGAAATTCTCTCATAATACAATCCCAAAGACTTCTCTAATTCAGTTTTTTTTTGCTACCAGAACACCCCACAGTTACTGAGATCATCTACTCTCAGAAAAAATTGTCCCCAAATTAACCTACAGATTCTGAAGAGCAA
Source organism: Todiramphus chloris collaris (assembly GCA_025345505.1). NCBI lineage: Eukaryota > Metazoa > Chordata > Aves > Coraciiformes > Alcedinidae > Todiramphus > Todiramphus chloris. Next base: position 55,253,089 of record JANVCC010000021.1, on the reverse strand, counting down.
AAGTTTATTATATGCCTTCCAAAGCTCTTGCTTACCTCTTCCTCTTTACTATTATGAATATAAAGTTATAATCACTTCTTGAGTTAAGCTATTTGGGTGCCAAAAAACGTTTGGAAGTGACTTAGGATTTTTTAAGTTGTTAGAATGCAAGTATGGTTCCCTTCCTACATTCATTTTTAATGGATGCTTCATAGCTTTGAGCAAATTTTGGAAGCCAAAACAATGAGGAAAGCTGAGCTAAGAGACTCTTGACAAGGAAAAATCTAGCTGCTGTCAGACCCTACCATTAACAGAGCTCGGAGCTGTGAAACAAATTGGCCTTCATTTTCAAAAACAAATCTACCTAAAAGCTTCTGGCTCTCCACAGTGCTGAAGAGAAAGCAACCACATGGAATAATACAAATTAAGTTCTTAAGCAAAGTTCACAAGCTTCTCACTAAGCCCTTCCAGTCACCGAGCAACACATTCGATTACTCCAATTGCTGTAATGAGATAGGTTCCCAGAAATTATTCTGGATGAAAAGTGTAGGGCAGAATGAAATCTCTTTAGCACTGTAATTTAGCTCAAATAGACACTACCAAAAATATTTTGGAGCACAATGAAAGTAACTGCCTTTTGGAGAGTGTACAGAATAATATATTTATCTGTTTTTTTTTTTTTTTTTAGTCCCTTTAATCTCTCCTTCAAAGTAGCACTGAGAGAACTTGATTCTTATCCCAAGATGTTGGTAACAAGCAGATTAAATATCTAAAAAAAAAAAAAACACCTAATTTCTGGAAGTCAAGTCAAACTGTTCCTCTCAGGCACCAAATGCCTTTCTGGACATGAAGATTCAAAGCCTCTCTTTGGACACTTAGAGAGATGAACCAAAAGTAACATACAGTTCCACATAAAGCTTGCAGCAAGAACTCTACCATTTGAACACCTTGAGAAATTATTTACTATTTCTTAGCATTAACATATTCCATAAGTGTGAAATTGTATAAAAAAAAAAATCACTATCTGCCTAATGGTGCAATGCTATGTAATTAATGTAAGTATGACTCCTGATTGACATCTGCCAACGATGAACAATACAAGCTGTAGAAATGTACAATTCCAAACAACTGTTCTGGGGCTTTTAAGAATATTATGCTTTATCATTTCAGAGTAAAAACGCAACTGGAACCACGGTGAAAGAATGAAGGCAATTACCTTATAAAAAAAGAGGAAAAGCCCAATGAACAGACTGTAGAGATCCGCAGTCAGAATACCCAGGTTGACCGAGGTTGCGCTGGTAACTTTAATCACGACTGGCATGAAGCTGTACAGCCCAAACATACAGAGGGCAAAGACTGTGAACAGTAATGCTGTAAAACAAGATGACAATTGTCTCCAAAAGGCACAGAATAATGGTTTGAAAGAACACCAATATTCTTCAGGTGTTTTAAAACTGTGTGTTTCTTATCTTCTAGGGTAAAGTCTCCTATAAAGGTACGGGAATGTAAATTTAAGAAAAACATTGAAGAAGTACTTCTTTTCCAAGAATACCCTGTATTGCAAAAATTACTGTTATCTATACAAGAAGGTTCTCATTCTTTCCTTGTTAAGGTAAGAGTTCGATGCAGAAATTTAAAGCCACATTTCTTAGTAACATGCAGTTCTGTTGAGGTCAAAATGTGTCACAAAATCCATTTTTCCAGTATTTCATTTAGAAAGGACAACGAAATAATGTTATTGTGAGGTTCCAACACCAAACACATCTATAATTAAACACATTTAATTTTTACTTATTTCAATTTATTTTGAAAAGTTAAATCATGGTATATGTAAAATATGATACCTGAGCTCAAGGGTTCAGTCCTGCAAACTTTATCTCCTTGCAGAGCTGCAAAGTTTGCAGAACATAAGCAGCCTTTGTATTATATTGTCACTTAACACCCAGAGAAAGAACTGAAAACCAAAACATTTGAAGTCTAAATGATCATCATTTTCCAGTGTTCTGTAAAAATCCACACAATTTTGTCATACACATACCAATTTTCCAGTTCCATTGAATTCGCATTATCTCCCTATGTTCCACAATGGCTCTGGAGTTAGAGAAAAGATAGAATACAGTAAAAAAGAAAAAATATCATAGTCAAATAGAGAATTTAATTACCAAGATACGTAAGAAACATTTTGATTTATAATCCCTGATTTTTTTATTTGAAATTTTATTGAATAACACTAACTCTCAACATCTAAGAAGCATGAAAAAAAGACTTGAAAATTAAAGTGCCTGAAAGTCAAGAGCACTTTTATTTAATTACCATGCCTTCTTCACAGGCTTTTTCATCCTTCGGAGATTCAGTTTTATTTGATATACCATTTGAGGAAATTATTAACTATATTGATGAGAAATGAGGCACATGAATTTCAATAGATAGATATAAGTGCATGTGGTCTGTTACTCTAATATGGTTATTTGTAAGAATATACATGGCTTCATTTTAAAATGAAGTTTCATATGGAAGACCTCCTGCTAACAATTATTTCCTGAACTTTTCCACAGAGAAAACCCATTAAATAGATTCCTGTGAACAGTCCTCAGCATATGGAGCGCCTTCATGAAGATCAACAAAATCAAAAATATAGCCAAGTATCGTGTACATGTTCAATTGCAGTATTTCAGCTTTTAGAATTTCTGTAATGAGAGCAGTGCAAGTAAAAAGGATATAAAATGGATGGTGATCAGCAATAAATTTCAAGTGCAAGGACTCCCATACAAGGCCAAATGTAGACAAAGAATGAATTTAATACAAACATCATAATTTCATGGTAGAAAAGTAATCATCTGTAGAATATTCTTAATTAGTTTTAAAATAAATATTAGATCCTTACAGCTGTAGACCGCTGATAATAGTCCCAAACAAGCCCACCATTCCTAGAAACTCCACTCTGCTCAGATTTTTCACAATGTATTCCTCACTCACATTAGAAATGGCATACAAAGAAGCACCAAGAAGCACTAAGACATCTCCAATCACCACGTCACTACCTGTACAGAAATATTAATCCACAATAAGGGTAATGCTGCAAACACTTTCAAACTTTCCTTAAAAAGACAAGCAAATTTATCTCTAACATCTCAATCTTCCTAGCACCTTCCAGGTTAAGGGGAAAGGAAACGTCTCCTGTGTGTGCAGATGAGTGGCTTGGTGTCAAGCACGGATTGTCCTATCTGCTCACCTCAGTCTGCATAGCCTGCAATATGCATTTAACTTGGCATTTAAATTTAATTCTGCTCAAGACACTGCTGTAGTCAATTCTGGTCCAATTCTACTTCTTCTGACCTCAGGCACTGTAAGGACTTAGGAAAATTCCCAGTTAGAGATGCTCTCCACCTTCCTGAATATTGCCCCTGCTTCTGCAATATGGCCTGATTCAAGTCTTGCTAAAATCAGTTTATTGATTTCACTGGGACCTGTACTCAGCTTCATGTTTATGACAGATCTTAAGTGGGCACTGCAGATGGGTGGTATCATGCGTCCTGCTGCGATTTATTTATACTGTGCAAATGGGACTCCCTGTGATACAATCACTCATCAAGTAAATGTCGTTATGCATCAGCTAAATAGCAAGAGGATCACTGTTGTTTAAATCTTTGAATTGACTTAAGATTTCCCTCCTTAAGCCAGTTGGCAATCACTAAGAAAACATGTCTGAAATAGAAGGTTAAACAGTAGCATGGATACCCAGGTCAGTAAATAAGGCCCAACTGTTTTAAAGCCTCAAGGAGAGATTCTTCTCCATCAAGACCAAGATGTTTGTACCATAGAGCATTAAACGTAAGCCTCAGTTTGTCTTGATGCCTTACTTACAGTAAGGCCCTAAAATAACACACCAAACAGGCTTATCTGTGGGCTGCCTGATTAAGGCAATGCCCTCAAATTTACCTTGCCTCATACCTCCTGGCTCTGAAAATTCAAAGTTCTTATTCAAAGTAAGAGTGCTATGATGGGGGTTGACTTAGGCATCTCTCACAGAGAGGAGAAAGACCTGCCCTTATATGCACCTGGCTTGATTCTAGTCCCCAGAGAGCAGCCTCCCTCTTGGAGGTCACAGGAATCCCAGCATCCCACCCATGTCTTCTCTTGTTCTCCCACAGCAACACTCTGGTTTCCAGGCTGTGACCTGTGGGCCTTGGGGATATGTGGACCATTTCTGATGGGTCTGACACAGATAACTCCAAGAAGCCAGATGCTGTTGAGTACATTCTTATTTGCTCTTTGTGCTCATAGAGCCAGCAAATCAGAGAAGTCTGGCTGCCAGCAGGCTGATACCAGGTAAGAAAGGCAAGGTTTGTAGGGAGGGGCAGCATCTTTTATTAGACCACCTAACATGATTAGTCAAAGTGAAGAAGCTTTCAAGAATGAGGTGTTTCATCAGGTCTAATGAACAGCAGCAAAATTTAAGCTTAACACAGGTGTTTCTCTTTTAAGGTGGAAGAAATAATCCAAAACTACAAGCAAAGAAATCCCACAGCTCTCTATAAAATCAGCATCTCCTCAGCCACTATCTTCTTGGACAAGAAATATAGATGACAGCACATCTTCTCCTCCTTTCTTTTAAAGTAAAAGTATAACCACTTCCCCTGCACTTGCTCCCTTTTCTCAAGTTAGTTAGTTTCTCAAGTTAGCCCATCATGGGAATCGTCTTTCCACTCTCCCCCCACCCTGATAACAGACTCCTTACCTTCGCTGTCCTGCCTCCCCGCCATAATGTCTGCACCCACCATTGTTCCTACACCCAGCAAACAGACAGCAACAGCAAGAAAATGGATCAGCCTGTATCTTGCTCGAAGAATGAACCACGACAAAGCCATCAGCACAGGAATCCCGAAGCAGTCCAGCAGCTGCGTGTACAGAGAAATGATCCAAATTAGAAACTCACCCCAAATCTGGGCTGCACTATCCTGAAAGCAAATGTGCAGAATCTTACTTTCCGTCACTATCAGATGTTAATGAAAGCAACCCCACTGGACTCATATAAAAGAAGGGTCAGAGCCATATTTTACCATTAAAAGCATTTTGCAAGTGAAGGAGGAGCTGGGGCAGGGGTCCATTCTCTCCTGTTAGGAAGGCACTGACTAGAAACTCTTCTCATGGTGGATCTAATCAAACTTTGCAGCTCCACAAACGAATGCTTGGATGTTGCTCTGTAACTGCATTGCTCCCCATGACACCAATATAAGGAGGTGGTTCACCAATATTTTGTCTGGTTTGTCATTTCACTCCTCAGATATGTAAGTAGAATTTAGGGCTCCATGTACACAAAGGAAAAACCTAGAACTATTGAAGGATACAAGTAATCTGATTTTATATTGAAGTGATTAGGACAAGAATCTGATCCTGCAGTTTTGGTTTTTATTTATTTCTCCAACTAGATCCTATTAAAAAAAATAATAATACAATAGCTACATGCAATGGAAGCCATGTGCAAAATGGTAGAAGGAAGACAGGAAGGGAAGAACAGTCTTCCTCAAGTTACCTTCCCAATCTTCCAGCTTCCCACAACAGCACATACAAGCCACCAACGCATTTTCACTGCTGTGTTAGGGTTGACTCCCAACTAGTCAGAAGCAGGTAACCCACTCTTAATTCACTCATGTCCTAGCAACAGAGACACCCAAGGCAACTGGAGTTTGAAAGCACTTCAGACGTGTTTGCAAACATTGCCCTGAGCAGACTGAATAGGTATGGTTCAAGGATGTCTGCACTCCATGACAATCAGTGACACTGACTTCTTTTGCCTTCCTTTATTATCTCTGTACATTCCTAGAATCCTACATGTCTTTACCTTGCTGTTAGACCCACCAATCCTCCACACATACTCCTTTGCTACAGAAAATATTGAGTTAGCTGCGTACTTAATAGAGAAAAAAATACACTGCAGCATAAGATGGGCACAGTGTTCAAGAATAATCAAATAATACCAAGAACACTGAGCTAATAATAACTGGGTTTATATTTAGTTCAATGAAATAGACATTGTTTTTGAATTTGTCTGAAGGTAAAAAAAAAACCCATGTATTTTCTGGCTCACCTCACTAGAGTGCCATGAAAATATATAAGGGAACAATCTACAGGAGAACATACAGTCAGCTTTCCAAAGACCGCTCACAAATATCAACCCTTAAAACTTGGCCTCCTGAAGTCCCTACAAAGTATTAGGTCCAGGTTAATAGGACCAGGGCATAATCATTACAACGAAGACAAGAGCCCCAAGTCCTTAACGTTTATTGCCAACCTCTGCCTGCTTAAGTACACCACTGCAGTCATCTTTTCTGCTGGCATCTGTTAGTTCAGCCATTGTCCCCAAGGGTTTTATCCAAACTTTTAAGACTTCCATGATGTATCTGGATTTACTTGTCCATAACTACATGTATTAAAGTCTTAAAAGCACAGCATTAAGGGGAGTTACTACACATTAAGTTACTAGTCTTCTCTCCTTGGATTGCCTCCAGTTTGTCCAGTTTATGAAGTCTGTAAAGTGCAAAAGCACTTGCCTAGGCTGTGTTATGAGACATTACAGCCACACAAGTACTAATAGAGACCACCTGTTTCAACTTTGCTCTACCAAAAAATACCACGGTGTAAATTTCTACCTAGTCACAGCCCTTTTCCTCTCTCTCACCTTTAGTCTAGGCTAAGGAAAAAAAAACCAAACTAACATTTCCACTAAATTTGACTGGTTTGACTACTATCAAACAAGAAACATTAGAAACCAAAATTCTAACCCCCTTGATAGTAGGCATCTCTTCTACTAGTAAGAAAGATTTCACTTCCTTGTTAATTGAGATGCTACCACGTAGCTTTCCAACTTCCAAGCAATTTTTCAACCCAAACAGAGTGAAAAAAAAAACAGTTTAAAAAAGAAATTTCTTAATTAGGATGTATGGGAATAGTACATAATGAGCCAGAAGCTCTTTCAGTAACACCAGATGGGCAATTGCTGCTTCCAGAGCAGTAACATTCTGTAGAGCTACATCATCCTGGTTAGAGGACTTGCAGCCAGGGACACACAGGCACCAAATGATGGAGAACACACCCTGGTAATCTGTTCCAGGGGACAATTACCCTCAATTACAGACAGAATAAATCTGATTTCCAAATGCTGCATCTTGCCTTCCTTTCATCTACTACGTTAGAGAGCTCACTGGTGGAAAATGCTCTCTTCTGTACAGGATCAAGATCAAAGAGGTGCAAAGCAAATGTAGTATCTCAATGAATTGTGCCAATGGAACCATTTAAAAGAATAAAGTTTATTTATTCAAGTTTTATGGCATTTACAGCAGTACTGCGGTACTGATTATTAGTGCCAGTAGAGCATCAAGCTAACTCTCATCTTACTCAATTCTAGCCTGCATTTTCACAAGGGAAAAAACAGATAACCTGTTGATTTGATTTACAAATGTTTTGACTCAAGCCAGGCTTTGGCCACACTGTTTATAGGTTTTAAAGGCAGGGTGAGTAAATTATTAAATGATGTTTTAATACATGGTTAATAAATTATCATAGACTGTTGGAGGTCACTGGTTTGCTTATAATTGCCAGCTCCAGACAGCTTTGTGAGCAAGAAAGCTCAACAGCTCACCCTGCTCACTCCCCTCCAAAGCTCCCTTAGGACAGCCTCTAGCTGAGCCCCAGGGGTTCATCCTGCATTTTCTCCTATTGAGGTTAACTTTTCCATCAGCAAATATTCTGTCCATAGCTGCCTATAAAATGCCTCCACTCAAGTTATCTACAGAGCAAATGCTAAGCGTGCCAAACAACACGTTAACAACATGAAACCACAGCTACACTGCTTGGTTTTTGCTGTGAAATATGTGGTCAAACGGTAGCACGCTCAAGTCCTGCCACAAGACAATAGGACATCATCAGCAAGAAGTCTCCCTGGCATTGCCTCAGCCACAGCTGTGAACCAGTCTTTATTTACAGAGAAATCAGAGCTGCCATCCCAATGTTATCTCCTTAAAAATCTCCCAACCTCTTCCGCTCTGTGCTGATATTTAATAATTAAAGGAAAGCAAGTTCTGCTTTTGTGTGCATGTGTGAGAAAATACGTGGAAGTTCCTTGCTGAGCTGAGAAAACTTACCTTTGTAGAGAAGTTTCACAGGGCTGAGCTGAAGCTCCAGCCAGACAGCATTTTAACAGCTATTACCCTGTATTTGGGAATACATAGTCTATATACTCTGGCATTGCATTTTTTAATTTTTTTTTTTTTTTCTGCAACTACAGCAAATTACTGAACTGACACAAAGCAGCATCGGTCTGAAGGTTACCATGTGGGGAAAAGGTTCAGCAAATTCTTGAGCTGGGCAATGGGACATGACAACCTACTCTATTCTTTCTTAATTTCTATGAAAAAAATCATGGGAATAGTTTTATGTCTTATAAGAACTTCGATCAAAGTCCTGGCTTTTTCAGCTATACAGTATATGATGAAACAGTGTCTCAATTATCAGCTTATCTTGAGACTGAAACATGTCAGTCTTAAAGCTTTGATTCTTAGGCATTATTTGTAAGGAAATTGAAGGCCTAATGAGTCAGAATATGTAAGTATGAAGTGGAAATGTGATAATAATCCATCAGACACGTGTTACTGGTCTTTAGCAGTGCAAAGAAAAGTTACTGCACTTCTCTAAAGGGAGCCCAGACCATAAAGGTTTATTGCTTTACAGGTAATTCTTTTAAATATTAACCCTTGTTACTTTGACTCTGTAAAACACTGACACCTAAACACTCCTTTCCAACTAACAGCCAATTCTGTGTGGCACGTTATTTTTTTTTGTTCAGGTCAGTGAGGCCATGACACAGCCACAGGTCCACCACTGGTAAGAACAGGCACAGGCTGGCACAGCCCCAGACACACTCCTCCCTTACTTCTACACCATCCCCTCCCTTGTTCCAGCAGCAGCTGTGGAGCTAACCTGGGTGTGACACGGTTTGCCAACAGCCCAGGAAAAGGCAGGATTTATTCTGATTTCACTCAGTGCTCTGAGACAGTTTGCTCAAGCTTTTGAGCTGTGCAAGCTCAGGAGCATTCAGTTGGAGGCAGAAGGAAGGCACTAACTCTTCCAGCACCTTATGTCTGCATTGGGTGACAAAGAAAGCCCAGCCTTAGTCCTCCTGCTTGTAGAGCTATTTCAGAGCACGAGACACAGCACCAAGCACTGGCATTGCAAAGGAAATCCACTGTCACTTCAGGAGCCTGGCACACTGACCTCTCTTCCAGAGAGTGCCACATCCAAAAGCCATAGGGTTGGTCCCTCACTGCATGGTCAGAAACACCAACACACTATCAGTACGTCCTCACATATAGGGTTACACCTAACAACACCTCCCACAGCTTCTAGGACTAGGAAAGGGATCTACCTCACTCCCATCAGCAAGAACCTGTGCTGAGTGAGTGTTAGCTGGTCATAAATCTTTATTCTGCATCAGGAGAAAAAAAAAAATGAATGTCTGTCAGCAAGCTCTTACAAGTGCTTTCTATAAAAATAATTAGACTTCAACTCAAGAGCTGGCACTGGGTAACACCAGCCAATTTTCTCTGCTTCCTGGAAATGTTATTCATGATGCTGGATGCTCTTCCCTTTATCAAACAGATACTTCAAAGTTTTCTCAGGCTTAAATGGCTTCCATGTCTGTCCTATGAATCTCATTTCAGAAACCAGTCCAAAGCCGTAATAAAAGCAACATTTCAAAAAGAAAGATTGGTCCTTACCTGCACACTTGTGAGGGTCGTGTATTGGTAGGCTTTTACAATCATATAATTGGCTTCAACATCAGCCAGTCCCAGAAAAACATACTTCCACCACCTCTGTTTCAAAATTTGCCAAAGACTGTCACTGCCTGTTTAGAAGAAAGCGGCCATCAGTATGTTTCTTCCCAACCAAACGCTGTGCAGGAATCTTATTTTTTAGAAGCATAAATAATACTGAGACATTTGATTTTAGCTGCACCTGCTTAAGAAAGGTAACAGCAAAATGCAGCCTGGGAGGAGACAATGAAAATGGTGAAAAGCACTGAAATTCTTCCATATCAGAAAAAAAAACCCCTCAAGTCTAGGAGTTGTTTAAAGAATAAATTAATAAGAATATGAGGAATATTAAACAGCCTCTGATAAAGGAGCTTGTTACAACAAAGCCTATTTTCCCTAATATAACACAGGACTTGAAAACAAAGAGAAGAAAATTTTAAACATACATGAAATTAAATCAAATGAAATGCATATTTAGCCTGTGAAATTCATTCCCATGTGCTACTACAAAGCAGGAATTTAAGCAGGAGTTTTAAGAAACTAGGAAAAGTATTGGGTTCTTTAGTTGCAAAATCTGAAAAGAAAATGTAGGAAAGAAAAATAAATAAATAAATGATGATGAACCAGAATCTCCCATCCCATATTTCACATACCAGTCCTAAATGCCAGCATTGTTGTATAAACTAGAAGCAGCAAAGAATAGTTGATAAAACTTTGAAACATTGGAGTATTCACTTGGTATTGTTCTGCTAGGTACTGGCTTGTAACCGCAGTCCCACAGATAAACAAGGAGAGCATCTGGCCCAAAATTATCGTTTTCAAAATATGCCTGTGAATATAAAAGACAACACAGTAAGCTTAGAATTAAACATTCAAGTTTTTATAAAAATATTTGCTAGCTGTATAGGGAATATGCCATTTTTTATATTGATACTTAATTCTTCTTCTATCAATGTTGTTCTGATTTACCGATAAGCAGGGTTGTGTCTGTCTGGACCTAGTCTAACCTCATGACAGCCACGTAAGAAGTGAGGCCAGTTCAAATAACCACTGAGAGACTGCAGTAATTTGCAAGGATCTTCAAGCAGCTTACGTGGGGAGGCTCAAATCAATGGCAGGTTCTAGTCTCATCTAAACAAGTTATAATACACAGAGCCTGAGTTAAAACCTTCATCCTCCACTGAATCCCCTTCTGACTTTGGTCAACAGAAATCCGCAACACAGAGGTAGAAGCATGACTGCCTTCTAGCTCTTTCGAGACCCGAGTCTTTGAAAGTGAGCTAAGGAAATACAAAAGCATTAACCACAGAATCATAGAACAGCCCAGGTCAGAAGGACCTTGGAAGATCACCTGGTCCAATCCTTCACAGGAAAGGGAGTTCCTTTTAAATCCAATCCACAGCTAGGGAAAAAAGAAAAAAGCTCATGGTCTTTTAGTAGCAATTCTTCACCTAATATAGCGTGAAGTATTCCTGATGCTCCTAGACAAACAGGACTACATGTAGATTGCTGTGTATCTTTTGGCTTGCTGTTTGTGCTGCCAGTGGAGCTATGCAGATCTGCATCACCCCACTCTCTGCCTGCATACTCACAACATACAGTGAGGTGGGCTCAGTGCTGTGCTGCTTCTACAGGTCTGCAAAGTTCCCATCTCACTTCTTTATTTCAAAGACTACTGATGAGAATTTAACTGTCTACACAACTGATTCATTTGATCCTATTCAAAGTAATCAAGCATCCCTTTAGGATTCTGTACCTGCCCTGTACCCACACCTCTCCCCCGTCATTTCTGGCAGGGCACCCACATGACAGCCACATTACCTGACAGTGACAACAGTTGTTTTCCCAGGGTGGGTGACTTTAACATAGGCAATACCATCTCACCCAGCTATGCTGTGTAATCCAGTTGACTGGGTGTGTGTTCAGGGGTGCTAAAGCCAGGTACAGTCAGTCAAGCCCTCCTTTGGGAAGGAAGGCATCATCTTTGCACGGATTCCAATTCAGCTGCATGAATCTCGTTTTCAAGTCAACCTGGCACAAAAGCTCTTCTGACTTTAAAAACGCTGCAAGGCACATTTTTCTCTCCAAGTCCATTCTGTTGAGACAGCAAATCTCTGCAAAGTCCAGCCATGCTGCGCTTCCAAGGGATTTGAGCCCCACACTTTGCTACAGCTCGCCTTACCAATCCCAGCAAGGTGCACATCCACGTTGTAAGTATTCATATATCACAATCTTGTAAAATCCTAGCCAGTCCCACTTGAATAATTCTTTCTGGTGTGCAAAAGAATGAACACACTCATTTCTAGTATTTTTAATGTTGAGATAAGCAAGAGAGACCATGTTTCAGCTAGAAATTTATCATAGCTACTCTGTAGCATAGCATTAACTGTCAACAGTGCTATAAAATGTATGTTTTATATACATATAAACTACATAGACAAAATATACATACAAAATACACATTTTTATATATATATGTATTTGCATGAAAAAAAACAACACCACCTTTGAAGCTACCTCACTTCTATTATATTGAACTTTTTATTCTGGTGAAAGACCTGATTGCACTATTTGGTGAAGGAATCAGCAATGGTTGTGACACATTATGGCTAACTATCCTGACTGATGCAGAAGTGTCTTTTCGCTTTCATCTAAAGAACTGTTTTAATCACATGCAACAAAGAACATAACATAGGTTACCTAAAATTTCAGGGATGAGAATACCTTTTCTCTCAAGCAGGCATGCACAAGGGTTCCAGCTCACCCCTTGACAGCTCTGTGAACTCTGGTTCCTTTGCAGGAGATGAGACAACAGGAGACCCATTGAAATTTCAAGGAAGAAATAAAAGGGTGGACACCACATGAAAAATGTGGTTTCATGAATTTAAAAAAAAAAATACATATATACTTTTGGTTATTCAAATAGAGTTTCTTGCTCTGAACTAGCAGAAAATTTCTTCTTTACCCTCAGCACAGGAGGCATGGAGCAAGACTTCCACAATTTATTGGAGTAAACTCACCCTTTGCTTGTACCAGGTGGGACAAGGGTGCAGAGGTAGAGATCAAACCTGAGCAGAGGTGTGACTGGATAAAACTGCTGCAATTCTACTGCAGCAAAGCTGTGAGGCCTGCTTAGTCCATAAAATGAACCACGCTCATCAACACTTCACCAGCAGAGGTCACAGCTGGCAGAGGCCCTGCTCTCCTGGCTGCAAACTCCCCTGCAGCCATCTCCTTGGTGGTTCCAGAGACAGGAAGAAGCACAGGCAATACTACCCCACAACCACTCAGACTGTTCAACGTGGACTTCTGTGGGACAAGGTTTTAAACGTCTTCCTCCAAGATATGATATGCAAAGGGTAGCTTTGCTTCTCCTAAACTATGGCACCCGCAGAGGCCTGGACTCCATGTGCACAGTATTTTGGCAAACTGGATAGTGACCACACTCCAGTGAGAAGGTAAAAGGAGGCAAACTAGCTGCCATTCAAATTTGATAACTGCTCAGTTTCAACTGCCATTCATTAAAAACAAGACCAACCTGGTTTCCCTCTTACAGTAGAATAACTCAGCTGATCCTCAGCTTTCCTAATAGCTAAGTTTCTCCAGTTTAAAGTATCTATGGAATTATCTCATTGCATTTTTGCACATGGGAAGAGATGCAGGTCCACTGTTTGCTTAGTGGTTACTGCACCAGCAATCATTGCTGTTTAGTTAATGTATGTCTCAGCAGTCCTACAGCATTTCCTTCTACAAGCACTGAAGGCACATGACAAAGCAAGCAGACTTCATCCTGCTTTGCTCCTGTCTTTACTTTTCTCCATTTTAATTCAGAGCTATTTTTCTTCCCATAGCAGATACAAAATATTAAGGTCAAAAAAGCCACATAAAGACACTGTTCACTGACAGTAGAAGGCTGTCCTCAAAAAAAACATCCTCTGTGAAACCCAAAACACTACACTTCTGGAAACTTTCTCAGCTGCATGTAAAATACCAGCCTCTTGTCCTCATCAACTAGCCCTCAACACCAGGTGTAAGCCTCAGGAGGAAGCAGCAATGGTTTCCCCTCACACCCTTTGCCAAGGTCTCCAAAATAATTTATTCAAATTGCGAAGGTGATGCCATGTTCCTGTCACCATGCGCTGGGCTCGAGACAGTGGTTTGAGCAGATTAAGATGGCCCTCATGAAATGTGGGTTCAGGAGTCTTATTATTTCAGTGCTCACTAAATTCCCATAGCACATTGAAAGAAGTGTTCCACCCTCTGCAAAACTTGAGAGCAGGCTTTAAATGCTATGGGTTTCACTTTGCAAGAGAATTTCTTAGAAGAAAAATGCTTTGAAGCCATGAATTTCTATTCCTTCTGGTATTAAGTATCGATGACCATGATTTTCTTATTAATAATTTATTATTTTTAAAATATATTAATAATTAACTTCTCCATGACAGTATTTGATTCTCTCTGCTCCTTTTTTAATGCATTGGTGAGGACTAAATCACTCTGGATTCTCAGATGACGCAAGGTAAGTGGTCTGAAATAGCCTTTTAGTTTTATAGTTTGGGGGTTATTTTGTTGGTTTTTTTACTGATTGGTAGTTGGCTACTAAGTAATTACTCCTCCTCTTCCTTCAGCTCCTATATCATAGCTATGACTATCTACGGCTATGAGCAAAACTAGGAGTGATTTGTGGATTTTTTTTAAAAACTTGAAAGTCACAAATTGGTCTAAAGCTAGAACTGAACAACGTGCAGCTCTTGACATCATGAGAAAGTCTGACTGGTTCTCTTTGGCTCCATGTGAAATTCAGAAGAAAAATACCTCAAGATATTAAAATACAGAGTCTCTACCTGAGGAAGTTAAAGAAAAACTAATAAGCCCACAGTTAACAATTTTATGGGCTATTAGCTTAATAAATCTTTTAACTTTAATGTGATTTTTTTTCACAAAAATAAATACAGCTTTTCAAAAATTAGTTTTATTTATGCCAGCAGTTAAACACTAAGAAGTTAATTCAGGCTAAAGCAGTATTCCAACAAGATTAGCAGACAGCTCAGGACAGGAAAAAAAAAATTAAGAACTACTACTTGCACAAGTTAGCACTTCAGTATTCTGCTCTGAAACTGGGGTCAATTTAATTTGCAAAAGGCGAGCAATGGAAAACATTTGTTTTGTTCAAGAACCAAAAAACATACTTTCTACTGGTTTTACTCAAAAAACCCACAAACACAAAAAAAATTCAGCTTATTACATACAAATATCAAACCTTCATATGACTCAGAAAGGCCTCTAACAAAACTGAAGTGGCTGAACCTCCAGCCACCGGGGAAATAACCAAATAAATATATAAAAATCAGTTCAGTGTCTCAGAGAACACTTTGCAAGCTCGTTATTTTCTTTCAAGTTCCATCAACAGACTCAGGGTAGCCCTCTGGCAACATTTTGACAGAACTACTAGCACAGGTGAGGTTACCCAACAGTTCAACAAGTTCCTAGCTTGTCTTTTTGGGCATGCCTGAGAGGCAGGATGAATAAAAAGAGGAAGAAAAAAAACCTTATAGCCAAAAGAGAAAGGTGGGCTTGGCTCTCTGGAACAAGACTGCTCACACCTCCACATGCTCTAGTAGCCAGACTCCAGCTTATGAGCACAAGGCTGGCAGAAGAGACAGCATTTCCTGTCTGTCAGCCAAGGGTATGTGATGCACCAGACACAAAACCTAGAACCCCAAAAAAAGCTTTTTAAACATGGAAATTTTTTTGTTCTATGGAAACCAAACCTGTACATGAACAGTATCTTTGCAGGCTGGAAGTAGGAGGAAATTCTGCTCTCGCAAAAGGCGGCGTTTTGTAAGTATCAACTCTGGGATCCAACTCTTGGAAGACGTTTTTTTCCCCCCCTCAAGTTTTCCATGCTTAACTAGTGCCTGCACTTTAAGTGATATAGTTGGATGGGTCTCTGCCCTAAGGTGATTCAAAGAAGGTCTTTCCACACTCCACCTATCATCTCAGCTATTTCATGCTCTTATCTTCTCTGCCCCCCATAACCTGCTCTTCACAATAATGTTGATAAAAAAGTACAAAACCAATAAAAGTATAGAATAAAAAAACAGAAAAACATTAAGCCAGAATTACTACAAAAATCAAGCACGTGTGCACGTATGCAAGATTATGCTCTTAGCTTAATAAAGCCAAACACATCACTTGCTAATGCTACACGTAGCTGAAGAGCCTCTTCAGACTCTCCCTCAAGAGCAGGTCCAGGCTGCAGCTTGGCTGTCCTTCCACAGCAGCCCCGCTATCACAACACCCTTTTCACGCAGCCCTCCATCAGCAGAGGCCAAACTCCCCTGGCCGCCGCCCTGGCAGAGATGAGACCGGAGAAGGGGGGGGGGGCAAGCGGCGGCCTGAAAGTCTCTTCCGAAAGATCAAAGCTTTGCTGGGCCCCACACCCCGCTCCCAGCTGTAGCGCCGGGCTCGCACCGAGGGTCGACCCGGGGCCGGGCACCACACGGCTTCTCCCAGCGGCAGCCAGAAGCCACCGCATCCGACCGCGCTATCGGCCAGCGCGCCGAGAACAGGAAGATTGTCTCCCGCTTCCCTCCATCCCTCCCGCCGGCAGAAGAGACCACAGCCCCGCTCCCGCCGGCAGAAGA
>JANVCC010000021.1:55210272-55236644 GCA_025345505.1 Todiramphus chloris collaris | reverse complement strand
ACAGCCCCGCTCCCGCCGGCAGAAGAGACCACAGCCCCGCTCCCGCCCAGCTCCACGTGGAGGCCGGGAGGGTCGGCGGCCGGGGACTCACCAGGTGCAGAGCTTGTCCTCCAGCAGCGCCAGCACCCGGCGCGGAGGAGCGGGGGCTGCTCCGGGCAGCGTGGCGGCCGCAGCAGCAGCAGCCGCCGCCGCAGTCCCGGGCGGCGGCGCCCCGTCAGCGGCCGCGTCCATGCCGCGGCGCTGCCCCGGCCCTGCGCCCGCCGAGACGGAGGGAGGGAGGGAGGAAGGAAGGAGGGCGCTGCCGTGAGAAGGAAGGAGGAGCAGCGACGCTGGGCCGGCAGAACGGAGCTTCGCTGGCGGCGGTGGAGACGGGCTTTGTGGCCGCCGCGGGGCCGCCCCCAGGAGGGGCATGGCTCGGCCTGGGGCGGGGGAGACGGAGCTTTGCCACCCGCCTCGGAATGATGCTCCTCGGGTTCCTTCCCCTTTTCGAACCCCCGCCCCACGCTGTGTGTAGGTGAGAGTAGAGCAGAGGAGCAGCAGCGAAGGGCTGCTCTAGAAGCTCTAACGCGAAGTTCATATTCCTACTCTCCAGCTTAAGTATGCTGCGGGGCATCTCGGCAGCAGCCCCAGCCTGGCGCCTTTTTCTGCAAGGCCACTTTGACCCCCAGGACACGTGGAGGCCTGATTGCAGCAGGCCTGGTGTGCAGGGTGTTCAAGACTCACCTTTCTTGAAGTTACATGAGTCAAAGTTACTCTAAACCCTTAAATTTTAACTTCTCCCAACTTTGTGCATAGCTTTGAGTTCCTCTTTCTAAGGTTTCATTCAACTCCCACCTTTTTGCTGATGACTCCTGTGCCTCAACCTACTTGTCTTCACCTACATCTCAATCAAACTCATCTGGAGAACCTGATGGCATTTTGCATCTCCAGGTGGGTTTTTTAATGACTCCCACTTTTAATGATGCTCTGTATGTGTCACAGGTGACAGCTTAAACCCCAGAGGTGCCTCTAGGAAGAGCAGTCTTCTGCCCTCAGTGGTGCAAATATTTGTCACTGTCCTAGCTATTCTGGCATCCTTCCTGTTACAAGATACTGCTTCTCTCCACTCTCACCTGCTCCCAACAGAACACCATGGTTTAATCTTTCTGTCCCCAACACTGCAACTTTTTTTTTTCCGGACATGTTTTTCTCTGTCACGGTTCTCTCATTCAAGCTGTAATTATCTCCCTTTGCAATTACCCAAATTCATCCTCACAGAATTTGATTTTATGTATTCTTCCTTCAGACTAGTTTACAGATTCTTTTAAATTTCTAATTCCTAATCCAATAACAATCCTGCTGTGACTCCTGTAAGAAATCAACCTGTCAAGATTAGTTTCAGTGTTGTGATAGTTATGAGTCAGGTCACGCTGGTCATGATTATCTATCACCTCAAATAAGTTTAAAAGAAGAACTGTAAGACCCTGCATATTTTAACATATCTGAGTTTCACAACTGTGGCGCTATTACTTTCATCTTTAATTTTATCCATCCTGTATCTGCAATCTACTGCTGATTCTCCAAAGATGGAGAATCATGTCTTTGGTGCTTTTTGGTCTGCATTTAAGCTCAGCTCTTGGAATTCCTTGCTACAGGTAGGCTGCAGCAACCTCACACCAGAAAGCCACTGCCGGGCTGGGGCTTTACACCAGAGCTGCTCAGCTGCAGGACTGTGGTCCCAGAGGGGTATCTGTGTACTGCGAAAAGAAGAAACAAGGTAGTAAGAGTTTAAACAGGCATGGACCTCTTTTTAATTTAATTTAGTAACAAACAAACAACTAAAAAATCCCATAAAGGTAGGAAAAAAAAAAAAAAGCCAAACCCACAACAGCAACAATATTTTTTTAAAGTGTCCCCTTATTAGACTTAGAGGACTAAGTTCATTTCAGCATATGATAAACTTTGCTATCTCAGGAAATGTTATGACTTGTGGACAACATGTCCATGAACGCAGAGATATCCGAGACGTCTAAACTTCACTTTGTGTTCAGCTGCTCCTGCTCAAGGCTCCTGCTTTTATTATAATTCAGGGTTCACTTCAAGTGTGACTGTAGCTTTGTGTTTCTGGATTTCTTTTGTCTGTCCCTGAGTTTCCCTCATGCCACAGTGAAGTGATTGATACAGCTGCCTGGAGTGTCTGCTGACCAGGCTGCCTGGTTCTGGAGACGCCCTCCATTCAGCCCAGGACCCCCACGTTCTCTCAACAGTGGAAACTTGGGAATGTGTCTTAAGGCCATGAATCCTCTTTCAGATACAGAAACTCTGATCCTGGCGCTCTACAACAGTAACTAGTGCCACTGTAATGTGGTTTATTGTGTCTTTTCCAGGATGGGTGAAATCCCTGGGAACAGCAGCTATAGTTTATCTGCATGCAGGATGTATTTGGATGCTTAATGGGCCTCTAGACTAGTAGGCATATACTTATTTTTTGACTTAGAAAAACTATTGACAAAAAAACCATTAGCAATACATTGGTAGAAATCTTGAAAAAATAATACTTTCTATTCAATTTTTTTATTTAAAATATCAAACTGTTTTGAAGTGTGATTGAAAAGAACTAAGAATCTAGATATTTCTTTCGTTGTTTATCTTCTAGAATGGTTGAAGGATAACCCAGAAGTAATGGCATAGCATTTGGGTGCTTTAAAAGAAAAAAAAAACAAAAATTCCTAGAGAGCTGAGAACTAAAAGATTAGCACAACCATAACAAATGAGACACAGACACATCTCGTGTATCCTCATCTGCTTTCAAGTCCTTTTTGTTAAACAGTTTTATTTCAGTGTGTCCTATCAGTCAGGTTCCTCCTGCCAAGAAAATCAGAAGTTTGAGTCAGTGATAAAAGTAGATAACAATGATAACAAAACAAAAGCACATAACCTAATTTTTAAACTGACAGCATCTGCTTTAATTTTCAGGGAAGTTAAAGTGCAAGGCCATTGTAAGCCTAGACACTTTACTGTATATTACTATAACAAAATCATATTTTCTGCATTTACCATATTGACAAAAAGAAAGGCAAAAAATAACACACAAATTGAATTTAAAATCTGAAACTGTAGAAGTGATTCCTTACATAATGATGAGTAGGATAATCTTAGGCTTTATTTTATTGAAAGTATTTATGCCACTAGAGGTCCTTCATGGTCAGATTATGATTTCCTCCACAATGTGGGGGGGTTTTTTGCTATTGCTTTATTAATGCTACATGCAAGAATTACTGTCTCTAAAGAAATTTATTTTGTTTAATGTAATACATTCTTAGAATAATAGAGTAATTTTTTCTTGATTAAGCTTTTTCTGGGAAAATATCAATATAAGGATTTTTTCAAATAGATTTTTTTAAAATAAAAGCTCTTTTTTTATGAAATAAAATGTCATTTATTTTTTAATTCAACAATTGCACAATTTCACATTTCCACTTTTTCATCATCTGTTGCCACCTCTCCAACATAACCACTTTTCTCTTCGAGAAATAAAGGAAGGAAGCAAAGGTCCAACTAATGAGCAAAATTAAACAACTGGATAAAAACCTGGAACACTAAAACAATATGCTGCTTCATGATTTTCTATTTGTTTTTCCTAGTTTGAAGACATTTTAAAATGTTTGAAAACTATTTGGAAGAACTATGCAGCCTTGGAAACTTGAATGACAGGACAGTTATTACATTGATCACTACAGAACTCACTGTCATTTATTGTGAAATGAGGAACAAAGATTTGTAGTAGAAGCTCATCATTTGGAAATGATTAGGAATGATGGCAAAGAGTAAAAAGGTATTAACTAAGGAAAAGCAACTGAGCAAGGAGGGGTGTGAATTTCAATAGGTGGAGAGTTGTATTTATGATAAAAGATCAAGAATGGACTTTAGGTACTTGATTGTCATTGAAAATCAGCAGAGCCAATGAAAATGGTAAGACAGAGGGTGGCATTTTGTGGGCAATCAGTATGAGGTCACATGAAGTCTTCATGCATCAGTAAATCTGGTCTTGCACACCATCCTCACTTTCTATTCGTCGAGATTTTCCCCCCTGCTTGGAACTGTACCCAGGAAAAAAAACGGGTTTTGTTGCAAACACAGTGCCCCTGAGGCCCAAGTTAACTGATGTGGGTGCTAATTTCAGCCATAACCAGTAAAGTCAAGGACACTGGCTTTGCACCCAGTCCAAACACAGCTCCCTCAAACCTTCAGTCTTCCAGCACTGACACCAAAATTATACTGAGAGAGGAAAATGGGAAAACTGGGGATTACAGCTTCAAACCATGAGCTGTGTCTCACAAAAGCAGACATAATAAAGCCCAAGGACCATCAAAAGTTAAATTTTCTTAGTACATGTTGATATCATGAGGGTTTTTTTCCAAACTCTCTTTCCCTGAAATGAAGGAAATTTGTTCTTCAACCCCCTGACAGATTTCTTTCTCATAAGAGAGTCATATGCTCCCAGTGGTTTCATGGAATAGATTTAATACCTCTGATCGTGCAGCTGTAGTCTACAATAAGACCTCTTCAACAGGCATTTTCTGCTCTGTGGACTAAACACTATATTTGTGGGGGTTTTTTTAAGTTGTTTTTTTTTTTTTTTTTTGTTTGTTTGTTTTTTTTTTTAGTTTATCATTCTGATGACTATGAAAATAATATTTGAAAACACCCAGCAAATTGTCTAGAGTTTCCTCTATACAGACAGGAGTACAACCCTCTCTAAAAGATTTCCCCGTGATTTATGAATTATAGCGCAGTGAATATTCCCAAAGTTTGGGAAGACTTTGCAGTTTATTTTCCAGGGAAGAACTCCTGGCAATACAAATTTGGTGTGGATCCCATGGGTGCACTCAGCTGCACTTCTGTCAGACTGATCAAAGATCCCTAGCACGCTCTGGGGTGAGGTGCTGCGAGTCATATTCTCCAGGAGACTGAGTGGCTTTCCTTTCCTAGGCTGAGCCTGGCTGCGTGGTCCTGTCCTTTCTCTGGCATTCTTCTAATCCTGCAGGAAACCCATGCAGCTGGTTGAGACATCAGAGAACATCTTGGGATATGGGGGAATGTGTTTTTTTCTTAAATAAGATGAGTGCTATATTTACTCAACTCTCTGATTCAGATTCCTGTTGAGGGAAGGACCTCTAGTTCCAGTGCAAAGGCAGAGGCATAACGGGTAAGGGGTTGGGTTGACAAGAACAGCTCTGATGTAGATCCATTCATCAGGAATAGGTTCTTCTTGGGGAAGCACATTTTAGCTGTGCTCCTACACTAGGTTTAACATAACCAGATCAGGAATTTTACTCATTAAAAGAAAATCGCTAATGATGTAGTCCGTTTACTACATTGATCCCTTTTTAATCGAAAAATCCTGCAACATTGCACTCAGCCTTGGTATTACAGGAAAAATACAATCAGTGCATGTTTAATTGCAAATTTCACCATTCTGAGATCTTAACATGGTAACTAAGGCAGCATTGTTTCTGTAGCATTCATTTCAGGCTACTTGCTTGTCTGTGATGAGATATAGTCGTAATGATCATATTCCATGATTCTATGATTCTATACTACACTCAGCGTGGTGAAGGCTGGGATCCACAACAGATCCACCCTGCGTGTGTGAATGTCAGGCTTTGCACTGTGTGGTTCATTGTTAAATCTTACCACTTGAATATCAGACCCTGCCAAAAACTAGGCTTACGGGTAGGATAGTATTTTACAGTCAGATGAGACGTCTGTCTCTACTCCCAACCTAGCAGAAGAGTTGGGACAGTCTTTCAAAGATTACTTCACACCTTACTGGCACTGTCACTTTTCCTTTGCGTGCTGACAAAAGAGTTTTAAGAAAGAATGTCTGCAGCAGCATTATGGTGGTCAACCACAAACAAAACATGGTTTCCAGGCAGAAGAAATTGTTTCCTTAGATCAACTAGTATAATCTGAAGACAGTTTAGCCTTATGCACAAGCAGTTCATCCAATTGGATTTGCAGTGTTGCAGACTCAGGCTGCATCAATGCAATAGTATTAAGAAGGGGAATTGAGAAGGTGGTTTTCTGAAAGAGCTTGCACCAGTGTATTTTACCTCATAACTGAAGGATTGGATGTGAGGTTGTATATCACACAGTCTGTGATGCACAGATAAATGGTCATATCTGAGAGAAGAAGCAAAGAAAAGCTTGTTCTTTCATTCATGAACATTTTTGCCATATTGTTGTTCATATCAAATGCAGTATCTCTACATTGCCTGTATTTAAGGCACGGTGGGTTCCCTTCAAAGAATCTGCCTACCCTCAAATGCTCTGTGTAGTATTTACGGGGTTTATATTGTTCATAAGAACCCAGCTAAATCATTACGTTTCCAGTAATCACACTGTGAGTCTCTGTAGGCTGCAGTATTAACGCAGTACTACAAATATTACAATATGCTCTGAATTTTATTTTGCATATGAATGTCCTCATTGTTATAAGGTAAGCACATAGATCTAATTTTCCAACTGCTTCACCCTAATGAACATTCCTCTCAAAATGTTTCTTTGGGTTTATCAAAAATATTCATAGAATTGCAGAATAATTTTGTTTTGAAGGGATGTCTGGAGGCCATCTAGCCCAGCACCCTGCTTAAAACAGGGTCAGCTAGAACAAGTTGTTCAGGGCCATGTCCTGTTAAGACTGAATCTCTCCAAGATTGAAGATTCCATATCTCTCTGTTTTGGTGTCTAATCAACCTCATGGTAAAAATAAAAGAAAATTCGTATATCTAGTCAGAAATTCCCTTGTTGCAGATTGTGATTGTCGGCCTTTGTCCTCTTGCTGTGTGCCTCCAGGAAAAGACAGGCTCTCTTCTACACAGGGACTGGCAGAGGCTGGGTTTTGCCTGTAAAACGATGGCCTCCTTGAAAAAGCTGTGTTTTCTGGCAGTCACCTCTTGCTGCTGTGGGTGGAGTTTTGAGGGAAAGTGGCACAGAAAAGCGTTTCTCTTCTTGGAGCTCTTCCTAAAGGCATTTGGAGTTGCTCCATGAAGGGACACTTACCAGAAGGGCAAGGAGGGAGGGAGGTGGTCATATCTCAGCAAAGGCTATCCCTCTGCTGTAGACCAGGCATGGCCAGAGAGACTTCCCTCAGGTGGGCTTGGGTGAGATGGGCTTGGGAGACTTGTGAGTAAAAAAGGCTGGCTGATCCATTTTCAGTCCCCTAGGTGGTTACCAATGGTTTGCTGTGTTGAAATGACACAGCTGGTGGAGTTTCTCATTGAGCACCATCAGGAACTCTTTGGGGAGAAGGTGGGTGGGCTTACCAGCACATTGACCAAGGACTTACCAGCACTAAGGGTGGAAGCAAAAGCAGTATGTCAGGGCCACAAACATCATGATAATGAAAGCCTTCCCCCTCAGAAGGTGGGACTGCTCTTTCAGGGACAAGCAAGATCATCCACCAGCCTGTAGCTCTACAAAACTGTAGAGTGAGGCTGTTGAAGGTTGGTCATTGCACTTCATGCAGTGATGCCACCAAAACTGGCTCAGCTGATCTGAGCAAACCCATCCAAGGTATCTGCCTTTCAGAGCTAAGGTAGCAACTGGACACATAGGGCCTTGCCACCTGTCAACTCCCACATTTCTATTACAGGTGCCACCAGTTGCTCCAGAAAGCAAACACCTGAAGAGCTCATCCAAGGAGAGAAAGTAAAATGAGATAGCTTTGATTAAGAACAGATTTGGTTCAAGTTTATCATGGCTTTCCTTGTCTAACAAAACTATTGAATAGAAAGTTTGTCAGGATCTTCACAAGAAAACAGAAAGCTCTGAAGAGGGAAGGAACAGCAACTGGACAGGAATAGGAGAAAGCTGGAAGCAGAGCTTTTGGGGGTGAACAGCTGAGGAAATCCAAGCAGACAAGAAGAACCAGGTGTGTAGCAGACTCTGCTGTCCATCTTTCAAAGTTCTGAACACTTCTCTGAGTATAGGAAATACTTCCAAGGTGTGCAGAGATGGCCCCAGACAGGAAGCATGCAGCTGCCCTTGGGAGAACATGTATGTCAGGAGAAACATAACCACTCCAACCTCAGCAGTATCCATTTGGTACTTGCTGAAGCTCTCTTTATGCAAGCTGAGCAGACACCCCAGCAAGGTCACAGCAGAATATCCTTTCTCATAATTCCTGCTCATATGTGACTCTCTTGCAGTTTGCATTAGGTTAATAACTCCAGATCATTTACATCAACAATTCCTATCTTCTTCTCCTGCGGATCAGCTCTCTCTGGACTGATACAAACACACCCCTTTCTGTCAGTCAGAACTGGAGTTTTAAAAACAATTTTTTCCAAAGCTCTAAATACATAAATAGGCTCTACTGTTTTGATTCTTGAGGCCTGTGTGATGTCTAATGTGGTTGAGCTCCTTTCAGAAGGAAAAATACAAGTGCCAGCCACAACAGGGGAAAGGAATTGCACGGCTGAGCTGCAGGTCTTGTAGTGGGTGTGCAGGAGTCGGGAGAGCATGGAAATTCAGGTGTAACTCTCCTAGCTGGCATCTGAAGTGTTTCAGAGGCAATGCCATCTTTTCTTCAAAGGCTCACGTGATACCCACAGCGATCACTGCCCTAAGTAGTTACACTCCTAATTGCTAGGAGGTCTCCAGCATGGCAAAAATGAGGGGTTTTAGATTTAAAATCCCCACATCATTTTGGAAGAAAAAAAACCCCTATGCATTCAAATGGGAGAAGCTTCAGAAGGCGAGACCTTAGTGTGGTCTTTCTTACCGTTTCCCTGCCATTCATTTTCCTGCCTCTGTGGTTAACTGAGAACTTCAGATCAGCCTTTGGCCTGGAGTTACTAACCAGAGCTGACGGTGCTATTGCACACATAGCTGTCTATTTGCTAGTGCTTTAGACAGTCTTAAGAGTCTCTGCTAAAACATGACAATAGAAAGTTGTGCCCCATTCTCTTCTCCAGAGCATGGATGTCCCAAAGTGTATTGCAAACAAATAAAGGATTATTTAAATGCTGTTACGAAATGACAGCAGGCACCCCAGCTGTGTGACATCTGTGTACTGACAGGGATTTGTTTGTAATAGGACTGAATGACCAATGAGTGCGTATTCCCCTCATGGTTGCTGGAATACATTGCCTGGACTGGCTGCAGTGCTTAGCATTTCTGAATATCTAGGTCAATGGTCCGAGGATAACAGGATGAAGTTCAACGAGGCCAAGTGCCAGGTCCTGCATTTCGGTCACAACAACCCCAGGCTATGCTACAGGCCCGGGAAAGAGTGGCTGGAAAGCTGCCTG
The DNA here is from genome assembly GCA_025345505.1 of Todiramphus chloris collaris. Classification (NCBI taxonomy): domain Eukaryota; kingdom Metazoa; phylum Chordata; class Aves; order Coraciiformes; family Alcedinidae; genus Todiramphus; species Todiramphus chloris. The sequence goes on along the minus strand of JANVCC010000021.1, from coordinate 55,227,348 downwards.
GCAGAAAAGGACTGACCTGGGGGTGTTGGTTGACAGCCATCTGAACGTGAGCCAGCAGTGTGCCCAAGTGGACAAGAAGGCCAACACCATTTGTATCAGCAATAGTGTGGCCAGCAGGACTGGGGAAGTGATCAGAGTGCCCTGTACTTGGCACTGGTGGGGCCACACCTCAAGTTCAGTTTTGGGCACCTCAATACAAGAAAGACATCAAGGCACTGGAGAAGGTCCAGAGAAGAGCAACTAAGCTGGTGAAGAGTCTGGAGAACAAGTCTTATGTCTGAGGGAACTAGCGTGGTTTAGTCTGAAGAAAAGGAGGCTCAGGGGAGACCTTCTTGCTGTCTGCAGCTACTTGGAAGGAGGTTGTAACAAGGTGGGGGCAGTCTCTTCTCCCAAGTAACAAGCAATAGGATGAAAGGAAATGGCCTGAAGTTGCGCCAGTGGAAGCTTAGATTAGACATAAGAACTTTCTTCACTGAAAGGGTTGTTAAGCAGTGGAATAGAATGCCCAGGGAAGTGGAGTCACTATCCCTGGATTGAAAAGACATATAGATGTGCTGCTGAGGGGCATGTTTTAGTGGTGACTTGGGGTGAAAGTTGGACTTGATGATCTTAGATGTCTCCTTCTTCCTTCTCCCTTCTCCCTTCCCTTCCCTTCCCTTCCTAGTTTCACTTCTCTCTCCGATATTTTTAGCTGTCCAAAAAGACAAAATGCTCATGCAAGGGTTGCACTTGGATTCCCTAGGAGCTTTGTTTTTTAACTTGTAGAAAACCTGAGGAGACACCTGCATCCAAGAAAACGTCTTGACAAGGAAAGAACTGAGTATCTTACTATTTCTTTTGGATCAGGGACAGAAAATAGCTACTTTTTTTGCTCATCACAGAAGGCCACTGGTCAATACTGCTATTATCTTGCTATGCTTCTGATCTCCTCTACCTTCCCACTGGCCCATTGCTCAGCTGTTGAGTGACAAGAAGGTCCAGATTTGTGCAGACTTTAAGTGAGGAGAGAGGAAAATACTTTGTAAAAGTAGAATAAAAGTTAAAAGAGGTTAGGTGTCAACCAGACCTGCAGAACAGCATTCCACTCTCTGTTTTAATGTTGGCAAGACATTCCACTAATGAGTAAATGATGTCAGTTGCACCTTTAACACAGCATTACTTTAGTTGAACTTTCACCATGTCGGAATATATTGGAAGGCATTTTCAACTTACAGTTTAATATACATTCAAAGGGAAAATATGTAGTTGTTCTTATAAAGTAATACTAAAAAAGCAGCATTAATGTTCTTTTTTTTTTTTTCCCCCTCAATATGACTGTTGGAAAATATTTGTCTTTGAGGCACCTGCAGGGCTTAGTTGCCAGGTTAGGAAAATGTTAAGTACACACTCAACCTGATGTGTTGAGGTGCTTTCCTAAACATTTTTACTAAGAAATGTAAACAGACAGTTTCAGCCATTCCTATTCCTTTACCTATTCCTATAATGATTTCGTTAGGGCTAAGAGTGATCACAGAATTCTCTTTATCTGACAGTCTTAATGTCTATGCAACCTTAGTAAAATCAATGTTATGTTGAAAAATAAGTAACTGATACAGGACTTATTCTTGGAGTTTTGTTGGTGGGAGGGGGCAGTTTACAAAAACAATTTATGTTCTTATCTGAAAGCCCATCTGCTTCACGGTAAAGTGTTCTCTACTTTTCAGAATTTTATATCATTTAGAACAGTGTAAGGTAGCAATAAATCTTTGAAATTTGTTAGCCTTATCCAAAGATTTGCAACTTTAACGTTGACCAGAATTTTATTTCTTTTTTTTTTTCTTACAACTTTTCTTTACCTGTTTTTCAGTCCTAGAAACTACAAGTAAAGTCTTTCCACACAAAATACACAAGTGAAAAGGTGGTATCCAAGACTGAATGACCATGTAACAGAGTACTATGGTTGTTGCTTTGTTTGGGTGTGACTAATCTGTTGGGTATCGTAAAAGAACAAAAAGAATGGCTAGACTGATTTGCAGGAATTACTTTTATGATTTTACTACAGAGGCATTATTTTATGACAACTGGAAATTTGGATATGTATCCTGTTTCTTTTGTTTACTTTTCTTTTCTGTGAGGTGTCTTATTGGCACAAATATTTCAGGTACCCCCAAGAGTGACTTGCTCCACTAACATCCTTTAGTCCACACTACTACTCAGCCCACTTATACCACCTAAGCCCCTGGCCACCATCCCCCAGCCTACCATACCAGATAGTGATATCAGCCATAACTTCAACAGTCACACCATGACACCTCAGATTACAGTGATCACTTCCAAGACACCTTCTGATTCTATAACCAGTATGTATAAATAAATCAAGGGTTGTTCAGTTCTCTCAGCGTGCTAAGGTATGCTCTCCTGATATCTATATTGCATTCACAGTAAGTTAAAACTTTTTCAGATAGCTCTGATTAGTTTTGCGTTGTGAAAAGATTGTTGTGCTTCGTGGAGTGGTAAACAGTACAGTATCTTGGACAATGCATACTTAAGAAAGAGAACTTTCTAATTTGTAGTCAAATATGTGCTTACTTATATTTTGACCCACCTGGAACTGTCAGATCTTTTCTCATTTCCATACAAGTAAGTCAGAGCTTTACCAAAAGAAAGAAATAGGCATTCTGCTATTTGGAAATCACAAGCCAGATTTTGAGTGATACTGGAATAAGTTCAGAGAGACTGCCAAGCCTGTACATACACATCTGAACTCAATCTTTGATCTAGTCACACTTCAGGATCATAGAATCATAGGTTGGAGGAGACCTTCAAGTTCATCAAGTCCAACTTTATTCCTAGCCCTTTCAAAACCACTAAACCATGTCCCATGTCACCATCACAAAGGCTTGCATAGAAAAATTACTTCAATCACAGGATCAGGTAGCTGAGCTTGCCAGCTGGCTTTAGCTAGCTCTAACTACTGGATGTAGGGAAAAAAAGTTGTGACAAAAAATGTCTCCAGAAATGTTTGACATAAATGCATCTACTTGAATGAAACAGGAAAACCAGAATGTTTGAGAAGACTAATGAGGCTTAATAAGTGTTGACCAAGGTCAACTAGTTTTTTATCTTCAGGTCTGGCTTGAAGAGAGCTGGTGTAATGCCAAGGGGAGAGCTGTGCGTGCTTAGCTCTTCTCAGAAAGGCGGTCTGTGTGCTCTTAAAAGCAGTTGGGTAATTGTCTTCCAAACTGCTTGATAGTCTCATATTGACAACTGCTTGTACTGAGTGTTTCTTTTAGGGCAATGAATGTGATGCCTTCACTTGAGACTTCAGAGACGACGGTGGGGGAAATGCATCTTAACCACAGCAGTTATGAGGTGATGGAGACATTGTGGAGTCTCCTTCTCCAGAGATATTCAAAACACACCTGGACACGATCCTGTGCAACCTGCTCTAGGCGAACCTGCTTTAGCAGGGAGATTGGACTAGAGCTCCAGAGGTCCCTTCCAACCCCTACCATCCATCTATAAACCTGTCTGCGGGTGTGATTGTCAAAACCCCTGAGAATCTCCCCAGCTCCAAGGGTTTTTTTCCCTTTTGCTTCAGTAAAAAATACTTTGTTGAAGTGGGGTTTTTTTTATCTTAAAATGCCATTGGTCAGAGACACGTGGATGCATGCCTGGCATAGCACACCAGTAGCCCAACATACCATCGCAACCTCTAACCAACTTTAACTGCTGCTAATGCATCCACATCCACCTAGTGTGTTCCGTAATATGCAGTGGGCTAAATGCGACATACTTTTAAGGCAAGGTACAGGTTTTGGCAGGTAAAATCAGGTAGGGGTTGGAAGGGACCTCTGGACATCGTCAAGTCCAACACCCCTGCCAGCGCGGGAACACCCAGGGTTACGGTCACCCCGCCGCTTTTTCTGCAATTCCGTGTTAGAATGTTCGGGCTTATTTTAGAGCTGTACTTGGAGCTTGATCCCCGGTTTTCCGAACCCGCAGCTCGTAGCTCCCCGCCAGCTCCCTCCCGAGGTCGGCGGCTGAGGAGTGGGCTCAGCGCGGCGCCGGGCGCCCCCTGGTGCCCAAACAGCTCCGCCATCGGCCGCCCAACGCCCGGGGGAGAGGCCGGGGGAGGGGGGCGCATGCGTGCTCCTCGCGCCCCGGGAAGCAGGGCGCCCGCTGGCGGGGCCGAGCCCGCCCGCGAGCGGCGGGAGGGCCGCGTGCGCGGCGGTTGGGGCGGCGGTGGCGGGTGCGGTGGCGCGCGGCGCCGCGGTCCGGGCGGGTTTTGAGCGTTTCCGGCCTGCCCAGTTCCGCGCACTTCCCGCTCCTGGCCCGGCCCGCCCCCCCCCTTCCATACTGCGCATGACGTCAGTGCGCTATCGCGGAACTCGCTGCCTGCTTCGTTATCTGCCCTGTCTGTACCCCCCCCCTCCCAGCTTCTGGTGAAAATTCAACCTGTGCTATCCGAACCCAGGACATTACCCACCCTTTAATCTATACCATCGGCGTCGCGCCCAGCAAAGTTACTTAACAACATATAATTTAAGTCATTGGCTGTTCTCGCCCAAAATTAAGTCCCCTGTGATACATAGGACTTTTCTGCCCTCCTGCATCGCCCCCCAGGTGCACCCAGGCCCTTGAGCAGAATTAATCCCATGGATGGGTTTGCCTTTGCCTGAGGCAGGGTGGGCCCAGACCATCTTCCCTAAGACATTCTTCATGGGAACTCCAGGGACTTTGCCTCATTCTACAGCACCTGGCAGCTCTGAGTGGGCAGGGCCAGCTCGACTGGTAGAGCCTCTTGTGCCACAGCTTCCTGAGGAGGGGAAGTGCTGAGCGAGGTGCTGAGCTCTTCTTTCTGGTATCCGGGGAGAAGATGCACAGAAACAGTTCAAAGCTGCACATGGGCTGCTTCAGACTGGACATTAGGAAGTGTTTCTTTACTGAGAGGATGGTCAAACACTGAAGCAGGATTCCTAGAAAGGTGATCGATGTCCTAAACCTGTCAGCACTTAATCAGCATTTGGACAACACCCTTAACGACGTGCTTTAGCTTTTGGTCAGCCCCGAATTGGTCAGGCAGTTGGACTAGATGGTCGTTGTAGATCTCTTCCAAGTGAAATAGTCCTATTCTTCTTCTCTTCTCTTCTCTTCTCTTCTCTTCTCTTCTCTTCTCTTCTCTTCTCTTCTCTTCTCTTCTCTTCTCTTCTTTCTCTTCCACTCAGAAGTTCCTATAACAGTTACTCAGGGAGGGAGGTGGAGGGAGCAAATGCTGTTCTGTTAAAAAGTTCTCTCTGATATTCTGAGTAAATAATAGTAAATAAGAACTATTTCTTTGGTAACGTTTGATTTTTAAAGCATAAAGAGGTATTTCCTCACGCTTATTCATCATGCCAGAGCATAATATTTGTTTTGAGGAAGAAAAAGCGATTTCATTGTTTGCTTATCCAGGAAAGTCTTTAACATTCATGTTCATACTCTAAATGATAAAATGTGAATCCTGCCAAATCCATAATACACACACCCAGAGGGCACACATGCAAACGTTACAGACACACAGATGTTCACCTTTGTTTTACAGAGCAGGTATATTGTAAGAACTGTGAGGATGTTGGACATACTTCAGAGACCTTTATTAGATTTCTCAAGCTATCAGAAATTACAATTCTGTTCCTGAACCTGTGTATTATAAATAAATTTAGTGAGTTGAAGTTTCAGCACTATTCTGCTGCATTGCATTCATCATGATCTTTTGTTGGTGGATTAAATGGCTACTGCACATGCAATACAGACAAATAAGCATGTGAATAGAGGCTCGGGTGCATCCACTGCTAGTGTTAGTACTCTAGAAAGTTATGTATGGCTTGCTTCCAATTCTGACTATTTTATCCCTTTCTTTGCCTCCCTACATACATCTCTTCAGACTCTCCTTGTACCTTTCGTATGGATGAGAAGGGAACTCTGAGATCTTCCTAGTCAATCCTAGCTGCTGCTTCCCCACAGGGCAAGCAGCTCCTTGCCCCCTTTTTGACTTGTCAGGGGAACAGGTTTTGCAGAGAACATGATGGTGCTGCTGTTGTCCACTATAGCCTCTCCAGAGTCTGGAAATGAAAATGTGTTTTCCTTCCACTCTGGTTCTTCCTCGGGCTTTGCTACAGCAAGCCCCCACCAACAGCCAGGCAGACCAGTCATACCACCCAGCAATGACCAGAGGCTGCTGGTGTAAACTTCACAAAAATTTGCAGTAGTGAACAGAAGCGTTATAGAGAAATACACTCTGGAATCACCTGCCCACCTTGTGGTGTTAAATAATTGAGATAAACAGTCCCTTGTACCTCTCCCATCCCCACAGAGAAGTAGCTCAAATGCATGACAGGAACAGCCTGCTATCTACCATCGCAGTATCCCTGCCTCAGCCAAGGGCTTGTCTGGCCTCCTTCTTTACTGGCAATGAGTTAGGGTCAAGCCCGCTTGCTGCACTGTCCCAGTGGTAATGCAGGTAGCCCACTGCCTAGGACTGGTTGCCATTTGCTTGCCCCGTTTCACTTTTAATTCCCCATGTTTGAGGGAGGGGTGCTTTTTGATGACTTCTGATTCATGTAAGCTGTTGATAGGATTGGCTAGTTGTCACAGAGAACCTGAGCTCCTGCCTCCTGACACACAATGAGATACTCATCTGCCTTCTGTAACTGGCCCACCAAAACCCAGGAAGGAATGGTCATGTCTTCCCAGTCACACTGGGCAGCACAACACTTGAGGAAGCTTGAAGGCCTCTGTTGGGCTCAGGCCTCAGAGTGTTTGTGAAGGGTGTGCAGAGACACTCCTCTGCAAGTGGTAGAGGATTGCCTAATCCGGTAGCCCAACAGAGGCAAGGCTGCCGCAGCTCCATGGTGCTAGATGCGGTCAGCACTGAGGTGGACTATCACACGTATTCCCAGTAGTCCCACAGGTGCTGTACACTGTGTGTATGTATATACCCTTATATACGCATATACATGCGTTTATACGTAGCTGACTACACAAACACATGTGGACCAACAGACTAATGCTGCCCCTTTTTTGGCAGTTTAAAAGTTTGTTAGTGTGAAATGTATACATATCTACAATATGGATCCCTCCAGTAGCTGGCCTTAGACACTCAGTTTGTCCAGTAACTGACCCTGGGCCCTTGGTCTTCCAGTGTACTTTGCATGAACCCACAGAAACCAATGTCTACATATATACACTATGGATCTCCTCAGTAACTGTCCCTGGATCCCCTTGTATTCCCTTCTCCTATGCTCAGACACATATACATGGGTCTCAGTGGACACCTGACATCCTAGTCTCTCCAGTAACTGGCTTGGACCTCTTGGTACCTCCAGACCACTTGAGAGACTGTCAGACCATTCTGGTCTTCCTACTATCCAGCCGAGACCTATGGCAGCTTCAACACATGGTTCCTGAGCTCTTATCCTTTGCAGGTGTGCACACACTGACACACCCCTGCACAGTACACAGGGTTCTCCAAAAATGATGCATCATCCCTCAGTCCAAAATTATTTCACCTACACTTGCTCAAATCACACCTCTCAGGTGAATTTTACAAAGACCACTTGAACAGGGGTTGCGTTTTATTTACAACATCAAGTAAGATCTCAGTGTACAGTGTAACGTCTCTGAAGGTGGATCCAGTGTGTGTCCTCCACCACATTTGACAGTGCTAACATGATTTCACCTACAGTGTCAGAAAAGATAACGGCCTAGATGGACCTCACACCAGAACAGGTCTCTCACACCTTCTTATCTGCAAAAACAAAACACAAGGGTTTCTCACTATTGGTGTCTTTAACATTCATTCTCTATTGTTTCTTCTAAGGGCTAAATTTGCTGTGAACAATTCCAGAGCAGATCTTAGCTCAAGAGTCCACATTCTGCACCAAATTACACCTTTGCAGCTAAGTCTGGCTCCTACATAGAGCATAATCTTAAGAAAGATGAGCACTTGTCTTTTCTCGTCTGTCCAGTTCTCGTGGGAAAGCAGTCTCGTATTGGGAAATTTAGCTGATATTTAATTTATTGCCAACTACATATTTTTTTAAGTACTGATTCAGAGGTACTGAGGAACAAGATAAAAATTAAATGCTTGTGGAACCCACCTCAACTTGAATCCAGACAGCTCTCCTCCACTGTTTCTAGTCTCCACTCCGCTTTCTGTTGCCAAATGTCACATTCAGTCCCTTCAGCGAGGCACTGAGCAGCACAGGAGATTGCCATCAGTGCATCGGTGGTTTCCTTTCTTAGCACTCCATGTTTCTTACGCTTTCCAACTGCCCCGGTGGGGATTCCTCCCCAAACTGCAGTCCGCTTCAGTACTGCCTGCTCCTGCAGGGGTTCCTTCATGGGCTGCAGTCCCCTCGGGGTGTATCTGCTCCTGTGTAGTCTTCTGTGTGTCATCACATATATCCTCACACATCTCCCAGCAGCTGCTCTTCGTTTTTGAATATGTTTTCAAAGAGGTGCTATATGCTTCTCTGCTTGGTTCAAGTTTTGGCACATGATGGATTGGTGCTGCCTGTTGCCAAGCCAGCTGGAGCCAGCTGTGACTGAAGGGCAGTCCATGACCTTCCCCTACACAGGTCACCCCTGTAGCCCCTCCGTTTATCAAAACTATGCCAGTTATGCCCAGTGTACCATTTTCTTTCAGTCTTGGGCAACTCAGGATCTTTCTGGTTAGGGGCCGTATTTAGGCAGAAGCATTTTCAGTCTCACCTCACATTTCCCCAGCCTTTCACTGCCCTCCAGTGGATAGTGCTGCTGCTCAGCTTTGCCTGCCATGGCACATAAGGCAGATTTAAGGAGCTTCCTTTCCTTCAAAGCTGTATCCTTCAGCAGACAAAAAAACCCATATGGCATGCGTGTGAGTAGCAGCATTCCAAGATTTGGATACTGAAAATCCCTTTAACTTCTTTCACTGATTCCTGCAAAACTAAAAAGCTTTCCTTTTGAATCCAGGCACATTATGTGGTGTAAGAACTGAAGAGCTGAGAGCAAAGATGTTCAAATAGTCTTTGAGAGATCTCAGATAGTTGTTAGGGTGAGGGTTTGACCTGTGGACAATAGTTTTAATTTTCATTCCTGGGGTCAGAAGATCTGCTGCTGAGTTCCACTTAAATTCAAAGTGTGTTTTATCTGGGATCAGGAACAGGACTTCACTGGTGAAAGGCTTGTCCATACTTCTAGACCAGAACAGTCTCCTTTGGAGGGACAGTAATATCCCTGACAGTAACACAAAATGACTGATAAGGGGTAGTGGAAATTAAACCTTCTTGGAAGAGAGTTCAGAGTTCTTTAATGGAGTGCAAACAGACCCTCATAAAAAAAACCACTTCTTCCCTCTGCACAGCTCTCCTGTCTCTGTGTTTTCCCATTCCCTCACTGCACACAGCACTCCATCCTTTTGGTGAGGCAATGGGCATCACAGGAGATTGGGGTCACTGCTTGATGGTTCCTCCATCAGTAGCATTTCCTATAGAGTCACGTCTCACGGGTCCTGCTCGGGTGGCTCCATGGCTCTGGCCCCTGCTCAGGCATGATTTTCTCTATCATCCCCCTCCAGCTTGGCCATTTTTTCTTTTGTGTTAGTGCACTATGAGTTTTCTTAAATGCATCTTTTTCAGAGGTACTACAAACCCACCTGATTGGTGCAGAGGCACCACCAGCTTGGCTGATCTGCTTAGCTGTGGCCTGCAATGGGACAGCTGGAGCTCTCTGTACCTGCTGTGTCCAGTGCAGCTGTGACCTTTCCACAGAGCTCATGCCTACAGCCCCCTCCCCAGCCTGACAGTTATGATTAATAGACAAATAAGTGAAATTTTACACATTACATTACTTCCCTGTGCCATGGTAGAGATGGTGCAGTGAGAAAGAGAATTTGGGCAGGCTGGCATTGTGGTTTCTTTCACAAGCTCCTTGTTCTGTAGGAGAGGTGATGCAATCCTGGAGAGAGGCTGAGTGGGTCACTGTGGTGGTTCCTGTCATGCTGTGTCATTCTAGCACAGGGTCATGGGTGGGTCTTGTGTTTCCCTGGGCTCTTTTCGCAGGGATTCCTTGGTGGTTACAGAGATGGTGCTGCTTCCTGTAGCAAGGTCATAGCTTTTGTCTCTCAAGGGTCTTTTTTCAGCCATCTCCAGTTAGCCCAGTACTTTTCCATGTCTGTAGTTTCAGGATTATTTAGAGAATATCTCATTGATGATTAGACCATTTGTTTTCTGATTTGTTTTGTTTTCTGTTTCGTTGTTGTTGTTTTCTGATTCTTCCTGCATTTACCTCTGGACATTTTCGCACTTCTTGATGATCAACAAGTCATTGGAACAGCTTGGCCACCTGTGTCCTTGAGCACACCAAAACCACGCCCCTAGGAACGGAGACCTGTCTGGCAGAGGCCTCAGCCCTTCCTGCACTTCAACTCAAGCATACTGAACAGTAACCTGCTTACATATGTCCTGCTCCTTTTATCTCTTTTCTTCTGTGTTTTTCCACACTTGTTCCTTCCCAGTCCAATTCAATCTTTCCCTTCCCCACTTTTGGTACTTCCTCTAAGCATCCCATAGTAAGTCTTGCATAACTCCAAAATGTTCTTTCCAACTTTCCATAGAGAGTCCCATGTTCCTGTGGGTGGTAATCCTCTCTGAGTCTTCAGTGAGATTGGTAGGGAGTCAAGGAGGAGTGTCTTACATTGACTCAGCTGGGGGTACCCCCCAGCCCATGAAGCTGGTGTCTCCCCTCTTCTACCCCTTGAAGCAACCCTGTCAGGAGCTCAGCTGGCTCTCATGTGGTTACTGGGGTTCCCCTGCCTGTCACTGTGCCTCTCGCCCTTTGTCTTCGTGGGGATGAACCCTCAGTCACATAACAGTCTGTAAATTCTGTCCCCATTTAGGTTCACTTCTTGAAGTTCTTTGGGGTAAAAGGTCCTTGAATAGCTCTGTGACAACAGTCTTTTAAGAAGGAGAAGGAAAGGGTATCTACCCCCTTCTGATTATTTCATCTACAATAAAATTTCACCCATGAAATAATACCCTAATACCCTTTTGCAAGCCTCTTATTTGTTCTAAATATCCTCATGTGATGTGTGCTTTTTGAGCAGAGGCATAGTATCTTAAATTTTTAAGAAACTTTATTCACTTTTAAATGGCTTTGAATTCCTATGGGCAGAGGAACGACTTCCTGCCCTAAAGGCACTCAGTCTTATCTCCACTGTAAACAAAGTAGGGCTAAAAGCATTGGGGATGACTTGAGGTGAAAGACCATGGGACCTACTTCCAATTACAAAATCTAAGACAAGTCTTTGCACCAGAAGTAGGGGTGCAGGGCAGCTGTCACTTCTATGGAATGAAAATCATCTCTAATCTACACTGTGCATCCCGTGGTCATGGGGACATGGGTGGTGTGATATTATACTCAGTCTAATATATACTTGCCTGAAAGGATGGGTAGGTGGATAATGATTCCTGTTCTGCAAACACATCGCACACAGAGCAGAGCTTCAGACAAACCAGTCTAGTTTAGACCAGTCCTATACCAGTAACACCAGAAGAACAGGTCACTTGTTCTGACAGGTTGACATACTGGGTCTATGAATGACAGCTTAGCTTCTGTGTGTTGCATTTCTTGGGCTTCAGCTTCTATATGGTACTGTTTGACCATATATGGTGGTCATTCCCAAAGGGCTATAGTCTTACTTATTTATTACCTTTTATATTAGACCACAGATAGGTGGTGATGGCTCTGCTAATCACATGGCCTGAGGCCCAATCTCTTTTATGTCCTTCATCTCTGAAACCAATTAATAGTTGCCACCACGGTTTCTACAACCCTCCAAACCTCCTACCGAAGTAATTTACAAGATATCATCTAAGGTGGCAAGATTTGCAGAGATAGATACCACTATTCCCCTTGGAGTAAATGGATGTTTGGGAGGAAAATACAGTTCCTGTTGTACATCTGATCTGAACACAGCAGACATCAAGCTGGGAGTGATTGCTCTGGGTGTAACACAACATTACTGACATTTTGAGGGAGGAGATAGTTGGCAAATAGGGGTGAGACAATGATGGGCCTATAGATCAGACAGAGGTTGTTTACTCGTGTGGAACAGGGATGGCTTAACAGTTGGTGAGATGTGTGGAAAAGTATAAAAACATTTAATGTTTAGAATACATTTATTGAGTAAATACTCAGTCCTTGGTTTGTACTGTTCTGAAAAGTTACGACTTCTAGTTCCCCAGCTTGTCTTTGAAGTTACATTGTAGGTCCTTCTGGAAGATTAGGTCTGAGGAGTTAGGAGTTTTCCTAGTCCCAGCAGAGTGTTTCTGTTTGTCACTGACTGCCTCTGTGAGTTCATTCTGCTATGAAGTAGTTTCACTTGCATCATCTCCACAGAGCTATTTTAATGTCTCATGAACAAAGTGGGTCTGTATGTAGATAGTTATTTATGCATTTATCTATAAATCCATCCTTAGATTCTGATTACTCAGTTGTGCAAGGTTGTTGGGTTTTTTAATAATGTTTATACTGCTGTCCTACCATGCACATATCTATCTCAACAACATAAGGAACACCCTCATCAAACAAGAATGCCTTTCAAAAGGTCAGAGTGTGTCTTTGAATGAACAACCACATTACCACACAGGGCCTTAGATCACTATAAAAGTACCTTCACCACTCATGTACTTGTTGAATTCTAGACAGGAAATAACTAATAATACCATCTCCTGAAAGAAGCTTAAAACTACGTTTTCCTAAAATATTCTTTTCACCTTTGAAGAGCTTCAGATATTCCAGACACAGTATCAGAAACAAACTTCCAGCATCAAATAACAAATGCAATCATAGAATCATTTAGGTTGGAAAAGATCATGGAGTCCAATCATAAATGAGATGATGCTAAGCAATAAACACAAAACTTTCCAACACATTTCCCTTTGCTCAAGAGGTTTTTTTCACCATCTTGACAGGTGACTGTTCTCTCTGCACTTCTTTGCTACCCCATCACTTCTTACCACTGTAAACTGTCATAGTGAGATGAGCCCCAGCATGACATGGAGCTATAGCCACAGACCCACAGTGAGCACAGAGGTGAACACTAGCACCTGGTTGTGAGATCAAGTTGAATCTGGGCACCTGGAACATTCCATTGCTCCTGTTGGTACGGGAAAGGATTTATGTGGACCATAGGGTTAGCAAGAGTGGTGTCCTGCAGGTTTTCTGTCCTACACAATTGCCTTCAGTGTCTGGGGAGATACCAGCACTCTTAGAAACTTTTGAAAGCAAAGGCTTACCAAGAGCAGCATTAACATCTCAGCCTCAACCTGCCACTCCTGCTGACCTCCCTCAGCCCACCAAGCCAGCAGTGGAAGCATAAGCTTCAGCAAGAGTTGGAGTGACTCACTAATTAACACTACAGGAGGAAGTGTGAAACCCATCAAACCATGAACTGCAAAAACTAAGAAGGGTGGTAGATTTGTTTTCATACCACGTAGATTTTAGGGCAGACTGATCATTTCAACACAGTGCTGTTCTGCTACTTGGATACTAAATTTATCACAGTAATCTGTGGAAGAAACGTGGTGTCATCTGCAAACTTACTGAGGGTGCATTCTATCTCCTCATCAATATGACTGATAAAGATGTTAAACAAAAATGTTCCCAGTACTGAGCCCTGAGGAACGCCACTTGTGACCAGCCCCCAGCTGGATTTAACTCCATTCACCACCACTCTTTGGGCCTGCATGTCCAGCCAGTGTTTTACCCAGCAGAGCGTACAGCCATCCAAGCCCTAAGCAGCCAGTTTCTCCAGGCGAATTCAGTGGGACATGGTGTCAAAAGCTTTACTCAAGTCCAGGCAGACAACATTCACAGACTTTCCCTCATCCACTAGGCAGGTCATCTTGTCACAGAAAATTAAGAGGTTTGTCAAACAGGACCTGCCTTTCATAAACCTGTGCTGACTGGGCCTGATCGCCTTGGTTGTCCTGTATATGGTGTGTAAAGGCACTCAAGATGATCTGCTCCTTGACCTTCCCTGGCACCAAGGTCAGACTGACAAGTCTGTAGTTACCCGGGTCCTCCTTTCAGCCTTTCTTGTAGATGGGAGTCATTCCCATCTACATCAGATTTCTCTGTGCTTCTCTAAGCTTCCATGTAATCACATATGCACTTTCTTCAGGAGAACTGTGATCTGTGTAATCCGTGGTGACTTACCTACTTACCAAAGGTTACGAAAAATCCACGTCAAGTCGGAAAATGTGAAATGAGAAACTTTTAGATTCAAAGGTGTTAGAATTATGGGTTAGTGTTGTCATCCAGATAATAATTCAGTAGATTTGGAAGTTTGGGTTTGTTTGGCTTTTTTATTTTTCTCAAAATTTAGGTTTCATTCACCCTTCCTGGGAACAGCAGATTCAAGCACAAGGTCCCAAGTGGTGGAAACTGAAGAAAAGTCAGGTTCATGTTGCTGCTTTAACCTCCCCACCTTAACCATTCCAGCACCTCAAAGCATACCCATATTTGATCACTTCTTCTGACTGCTGGTCAGAGATCTTTGTGAGGGACTGTGTGCTGTCAGGGCCCCTGTACTCACTCGTAAACAAAATATGAGTGACTTGGAGATAAAATTCACCCACCTTGTCCACTACACAGCAGACATGACAAATATAGGTTCCTTAGTCAGCATTTAATATATATCACTCCAAAGGTCCCAACTGAAGGTATAACGTTGTGCTTTGGATATATGTTTATTTATATACCACTGTCTTTGTACAATGACAAGCTTAGCTACACAGAGCAGACTCTGGAAGCCTGAAAATATTTGCGAACATATTTAGCTCAAGTGTAAATGCTGTAGGCAAATTGACTTCGCTCACCTGTTAGGAATTAAATGAGCTGTGTAACTCATTAGTATGAGGTTCTTTCAGCCCAGATATGCAAAGGACAGCAATCTGCTGTGCATCTAAGCTACACAGCACGTACCTGAGGCTTTGAAGACCTATGGGTGTTAGCCAGGGTGGTGAACCATTCTCGACCTTTTGCTCTATAATGGGCAAAGGTCAATTAAAAATTTGCCCTATTCACATTTGGCAAGTATCAGAGCTACCAATGTCACATACTTCACATCTCTGTTTTACGTGCAAATGCTTCTTTTGTCAGAACACTTTGAAAAGATCTTTAGGAATCACCTGTAACCAAGTCCCATGAAGAACTATACTGATTTTACCCTTCTGAAGGTTCATTTATCTGAGTTAATATTGTTTTACCTTAATTGTTACTCAAATGGGCAGCTATGCAAGTAAAAGCTATGTTCACTTTATTTTTTCCAAGAAGAGCTGGTGAAAGTAGAGGGGAGAAATGTGCAGGGTTCAGGAGGAGACACACTCGCAGACTTTTTCAGACACAATCACTAAGTTCTGGGCACTGACTGGCCAGCCTAAAAGGTCTCTGGGGAGTTCAGATTCTTGGACCAAGAGGCATCCTGCAGCTTCAGCTCAGCGTGCACAGCAAGATAAATCCCTCTGGCAGCTCCTGGCTGTGCCTTTTATAGATTCTGAGCTGCCAGGCCAAGTCTCTGCTGGAAGCTTCTGGGGTCGCCTGGATGAGTCTTGCAGTGCCATCCACACTTGCACATCCCAGACAGATTTATTTTGGGGCTGGAGGATGTGATCTCCTGAGGCGTGCATGTAAACACCTCTTCTGACTTCACTCTGCCCCTGGTCAGGGGAAGGGCCAAGGTGCCCATGGTCTCACTCATCCATACTGTGGAGCTGCAAAATCTACCCAAGCCTACAAGGGAAAACATACTAGTGTCACACTGGTGACCATTGGAATAACAAAACCAGACTCAGACAATGAGAATAACCATCATAACAAACTGTCCCACAGAGCTGCAGAAGTAATGTGGTTTCAGATACGTCCCTAACCAGCCCCAAGCAGTTATGGTTGTAGTGCATCTGTGCCTGACAGTAACAGAGGAAAACAGCAGGCTGTGTGAGAAAAAGTCACCCTGCCTCCTCTCCCTGTCCTTTTCATTATCAAAGTGCCCATTTATATGAGTATCCACTTGCTGTTGACCTTCTGCCAGCAACACCCTACTTCCCAGCTCACCCAGCCCACTCTGCTCAGTTCTCAGGCTCTCTACCCCCAGCTTCCTCACCCGAGCTCAATCTGCAGAAGCTGCTGCAATTCTGTTTACCAGATTTCTGCTTATTTGTCTCTAGTGACCTTACCAGCTCTCTGAGGACTGTTGGTGTTTGTTAACCCATGTGGTTCTGAGGCTAAAAGAAATCTGAAGAATCTATTGCTCAGAAGATTTATCATAACACGATACTTAGCTGAAGATCCCAAGAGGCAAAGAAATTTCTCCAGCAGGCGTCTCTACTGACAGAACCGTTCTATTACCATTGGTAAAGGCACTATCACAAAGGCCCAATACATGCAGTTTGCTCCACTGGGAAATGAAGAGTGCTTGTCCCTGTCATTTCCAGTATTACGCCTTTTCTCAGTACAGTTTGCATGGTTCTCTCTGGCAATATCTAGATTGCTAGCTCTCCTTTTTTCTTTCGCCATTTGCTCAGCCCATCTTCACCAGTCGGCACTTGTGCCTCTACTGGCTGGTCTGCCTCTTTTCCAGCTCCCACTCCTGCACACAGTCCCTGCCCAGCTCTCACCCCGCTGGACAGTTTCCTTTCAGCTTCTTGACCCTTGTCACCCGCCGATCCGGTTCCTCCTCGGTATCTCCTTTCTGCTCCCGCTTTTCTTTGCAGATCTCACACTTTAACAGCTCGGTTCTCTCCCACCAGATTTTCCAGGTCGGCCTGGTTCCCCCTCCTCCATCATCCCCCTTTCCCTGGCCCACACCTGCACTTGTTGCCCACGGGAGGAGCTGCTCTACTGGGTGAGCTGGACCCTCGGCATCGGCCGTGGCCGCAAGGCAGCGTCCTTCCCGCAGCACGACAGCGGGCGGCCGGCGGTCCCCTCCGCAAAGCCCGCCGTGGTGCGGGCGGCGGGCGCGGGGCCGCTCTCTCCCGCCCGCCCCGCCCCGCCCGCCCGCCCGCCCGCCGC